>JANUFV010143107.1:0-5000 GCA_024757865.1 Epizoanthus scotinus | reverse complement strand
TCAAGCTTGACCGCGTGATTATTGAGTAGACGAGATCACAAGGCGATTTACCCACTTTTCTTACAGCTATCGAATCTGCAAGAGCCCTTCCTTCCATAGAATTAATTGAACAGCCTCAAGTAATATAAGAAAGCGGTTTTTATTTTACAGTGGCAAATTTATTAGCAGTAATTCATATTTCATATTTAGTTTTCTACAATGTTCAATACAAATATATTAAACCCACAAAGGTTCTGAATGGAAAATTCCCATTTGCATATAATCGCGCTATTACTAACTTTGTTCGTTTGTTTTAACAATTTGAAACCCCCATGGACCTCATGCACATACGAATATTTTTTCACCAAAACTGATTTAAAATGTATCATTTTAGCTACATATTTGTCGTTAGGCAACGTAACTATTGTAAGAGACGAGTTTCTATCCCATATTAATGAAGTGAACGATAATTGCCTAG
The DNA here is from genome assembly GCA_024757865.1 of Epizoanthus scotinus. Lineage (NCBI taxonomy): Eukaryota > Metazoa > Cnidaria > Anthozoa > Zoantharia > Epizoanthidae > Epizoanthus > Epizoanthus scotinus. The sequence continues at coordinate 4,543 of JANUFV010143107.1, read as the reverse complement.
CTCTGTAGAGTCATAATATTTAGCTCTTTAAGTTTCTATATACTGTTTTGGCGTAAAATCACGGGCATGCACCGAGCACGTGCAACCACTGGTTAGTAATATGCCGTGCTCGCCTTTGTCACGTGTTAAGAAGTTACTGTATAATAATTAACTTGTAAAACCACTGGTTTACGTTTATGAAATACGAACAATCTCAGTCTGTTGCTACTAGCAACAGTTTCACTGTATATTCCCATGCAGATTCAAGTTCTACCTGGTGGTAACGTAGTTCTTCTTGTCATAGTTTCATAATATTTGAGTAAACCGTTCTCGCATTAAAAAAACACCTCTTCCCTTATATTTAATACGGCACGTTTAAGGCAATGAACCAGCATAAGTAGCGAGCCTCCGACAGCGCCTGAAGACAGTCAAAAATAAATGACCAATCAGCGAGCTTCAAGTTAATTGTAATGTCTGTGATTGGTTGAATTCGCGTGACGTGATGAGACCAGACACTGGGACAACAGATCTCGGGCTGATATGAGCTGGTACATTGCCTTAAGTCGAATAACTGCAGTAACTGCTCTAAACTGAATTCAGACTTTATCAGCAGTTTAATAAAACAACAAAGACCTTGCGAGTTATACGAACATCAGGACGATCGTCTTATGATTACTGTATTAATAGTCGCATGTGGTAGATCAACTCACTACTCTTGACCAATCAGAGACACAACATATTTGACATTCATGCCGGACTAACGACTTATAATCTGTGACCTCGTGATTTAATTTGCCCCACTACCTGGACTAGACTGTCCCGGCCCTGCCCTATGATTGATGTATTGGACAGGGCAGGGCAGGACAAGGCAGGGCAGGACAAGGCAGGGTAGGACAAGGCAGGACAGGGCAGGGCAAGGCAGACCAGAGCAGGGCAGGACAAGGCAGGACAGGGCAGGGCTGGACAAGGCAGGGCAGGGCAGGGCTAGATAAGCCGCTGGACAAGGCAGGATAGGGCAGGGCAAGGCAGGGCAGGACAAGGCAAGGCAGGGCAGACCAGACCAGACCAGGGCAGGACAAGGCAGGGCAGGGCTGGACAAGGCTGGACAAGGCAGGATAGGGCAGGGCAGGACAAGGCAGGGCAGGGCTGGACAAGGCAGGGCAAGGCTGGATAAGGCAAGACAAGGCAGGGCTGGACAAGGCAGGGCAGGGCTGGACAAGGCAGGGCTGGACAAGGCAGAGCAGGGCTGGACAACGCAGGACAACGCAGAACAGGACAAGGCAGGGCAGGAGAGCTGGACAAGGCAGGACAAGGTAGGACAGAACAGGGCAGGACAAGGCAGGGCTGGACAAGACAGGGCTGGACAAGGCAGGGCTGGACAAGGCAGCGCAAGGCAGGGCTGGACAAGGCAGGACAGGCTGACAGGGCAGGACAAGGCATGGCAGGGCTGGGCAGGGCACGGCTGGACAAAGCAGGGGGAGTGGCTCAGGTAACAGACTGTACTCTTTTTTAATAAGAACGTCTATTTTTTGGTTGAGGTTGAATGTTCTCGATTCCTTAGCATTTCTGCCTCATGTTTTAAAACGTTCCTTTTTGTTATTTACTTATCTATTCGCATAGCATGCTTAGAGTGAGTAAAGAAGAATTACAAACAAGTTCTCATCTTATAGTTTCGCATGGACAGCCGCCATCTTGTTTTTATAAATCATTTCAATCAATACTAAAACTGACTCTCAAACTCTTTTAAATTGACAAGATTCACTTATGATGATGATGATGATGACGATGATGATGATGATGATGATGATGTTGAAATATGTCGTACAATCACAAAATCAAAACATGGTTGGTGTTTATTTACATGTCTAAATAATAGAAAAACCTTACTTATCTTGAGACGAAGGTATGACTTTAGCACGTTTTTAAATGTTACGCCTTTTCAGCCTCAAAGTTCTTATAAAAAGATGAGTAAATTCGTCAAATCTGTGTGTGCTCCATTGATTTTATTATACAATATGCGAGCTAACAAACTTTTACTAAAACAAAGACGCCATCTTGGATAATTGATATTAGGGGATGTTGAGGGAAGGGGTGGTAAATAGACCAGCCCCTGGACTCCAATGGACGGCAGACTGCGTTCGTTCATCAAGAAAATGTTTGCTCAATAACTGCAAATGTTTACTAATGATGAACAAGACTTCAAGTTTGTCACCTGGTCATCCCATGATATTAATTGCCAAATATTGCCATTGTATGTAGTGGGTTAAGAAGTTAGCCATAATTTTTCACCACCATTTTAAAGTATTTAGAGGCGAAAGATGTCAATTGATCACGACAATATTATTAAATTTACCTAAGATATCCTATTATTAACCAATTTACAAATTGTTGACTTTGATTCCGTAACAAAAATAATTTCAGTTGTTTTTAAAATTATTTCTTTAATTATTCTTGAAAAACAAAGACACGTGAGATAAGGCTGCAGTAAACATCCGTGTATCTGTTCTTAAAGGGGCTATGTCACGGCTATTTAAAGCATGTTTGCGATGTATGAAATTCTCCACAAATCAAAGAAAATCTAAAAATAACAGGTTATGGTATAAAAACCTAAGAGGGATTATGATAAGCTGAAAAGGAACGTGGATGGTTGAAATTGTGGAAGATTAAAACGGATTAAAAACTTTCAATTAAATTTCGGTCCAGGGCTAGACATTAAATAAGTTAAATCCAATTCGCTGTCAAACTTGTGTTGCTTGTATTTAGACACTTTGTTTTCACAACATATATCCATTTTATCATTTCTTGTTATCCTGTTGAGCTAACAACTTGTGTTTCATGACTGTGAAGGCTTTGTTTCTGACATGACTAGAGAACATGCGCATTACCATGACATAGCCCCTTTAAACAACTTCCACTTCATATGATCAGTAACAGACATGTTAATTTGATATACTTCTAATGGTTTGTCGATTTCCACAACCAATAACTTAGGCCTTACAGCGCTTGTTTAAAACTACACAATATCAAAACAGTTTCAGTATCATTTTTTCATAAAAGGCTCAAAATTTATCCTTTAATAGCAACAAATATTTTGCAGCAAGAAGCCACTATCACCAACGGCTGGAAATCTAGCAGTCGTCAGTAAACTAATCAAAAGGTTGGTAGTTTTCATCATTCAATTCCGATTAAGAAATCAACGTTTAAACTGTAGCCCATTTCAATCTGTTCCGATCAGCATTTCACATTAAAATCACTTGTTATCTTTTGATTTTTAAAAGTAATTTTATCTCTTTAACTTACACATTTTATGTTATTACATGGTCCAAACATTTCGCAGGCTGTGATTGGCAACATTTGAGACCCGTACTTACGGGTTCAGCGATATAAAAACTACTTAATAACCGAGTGGGAGGTCTGTACGGACTGAGTGCAAAATATTCTCCTGTACAGACCAACCAAACGAGGTTATTAAGATTTAAATTATATGGCTTTTCTCTGGCTTATGAAATGTTTGCAAAACAAACGATCGCGTTGTCGGTTCGCAAGCTCGTATAGTCCACAGACGTGCCATGTGTCGCCATTAATTCTGCCAGTTCGAAACATTATCAAATAAAACCGATGAATCTGTTGTGAGAGTATTGTTTGAGTCACGAAGAAGATTACCTAATGGGAAAAAGAAAAAAACGGCGACGTAGCTGAATTTGTCACTGTAGTCCAAGACTAGCCACAATGGCATGGTGCACAGAAAATGCGATATCCTGGCCGGTCAGATGCACTATCACAAGTTTCATGAGTTTTATCGTCATTGATGAGTAGAGAAAATAGCTTCAAATGCAGCGATGGAAATAAAATGTCTGCATCGGAGGCTCCATACATAAATGCTGGGTCGGTACGCTTTTCGGTATCTTACATTTCATTACTCTCCACATATTTTCATGATCAATTCAACGCCATGGAAATCCCAAAATGTCATACCGACTTTGCAGGATTTCTTTACCTTTCCACGATTTTTTGAAAATATGTCATTACACAGAGAATATAGATATGCTACAAATTGACAAAAACATCTCTAACGCGCAAGTTCATTTATAATAATAGTTGAGCTGAGTTTGACTAAACCACAAGTACTTGTAATACACTGAACTCCAGTTGTATATAAATGAAGGTCACTGTGGAAAAGATCTCAGAAAATTTTAGAACTCAGCATGAGAAGACCTGACAACTGTATTTAAAAAATATATTCAGAGCTGTAAATTTCCTGAGTTCTAAGTCTCTTCTTTTAAAATATAGAATACACTAGCTCGCAACCTGCAACAATTCGTTTGATTCAATCACAAGATTCAAGAGCAGTTCCAGTGTTACTAACCTATATCTTCAGCTTTTTTTAAAAACACACATTAGAATGCTACAAACCAAGCTGTACACAATATTTTTTCTAAAGTTCAGAATCAAATGATTAGTTTAAGATGGTGTTGTTGTTGTTGGTGTGACGGGGTGTGTGGGGGTGGTGATATAATTCCCTATCAGGAAAACTAATAGCGCTTGGCGGAACAATCTGAGTACT
>JANUFV010142996.1:0-14275 GCA_024757865.1 Epizoanthus scotinus | reverse complement strand
AATTTTTTTTAATTTTATTTTTTTAATTGTTCAATATATCCATATTATACAAGTTGATTGTTGGTGACTGTTTTGTTACTAATGACAGGATCTGTCCAAACTGGTGGAGCAGAGTGCAAGAATGATGCAGGGCCAGGTTGAATCTATGCTCCAAGGAGTAAATCCCCCTCAAGGTACTGCGTACTGTTACAATCATTAGTCCCGGAATTCAAAGATAAGCCTGATTATTATAGGGAACCTCGGCTCTCAAAATATGAACTGAAAATGAAGCACAGAACACATTATTTTCCAAAGTCGAGATAGTTTTCCTCTGTCTTTGCCCAGTTTTGTAAATAAACCCGCTGATGTTGTCACTTTTCCGGTTACGTCACAAGTCATGTGACAAGCACACGACAACAAGCTGTAGATATAATCAGCTAACTGGTTGACTTGTATCCACTGGATAAGGATTTATCCACTGATTAGCACTATCCTCTCTTCAGGCTTGACTTTGTATGGAAAATACTAGATCAGATGTGTTAAAAGGAGGTTCGGGTTTTGGTTAGTATTAGGATGAGGGTTAGGGTTAGTTTTAGGGTTAGGATTAGTGTTAGTGTTAGAGTTAAAGTTAGGGTTAGGGTTAAATGTTTTATCAAATTTTAACCATAAAATTGTAGCAATTGTATCATGGAGAATAATGTTTTACCAGATTATATCGCAGGAATTATGTGAAAACATTAATAGGTATCTAGATACAAGAAACACAATTTTGACGGTATAAATACCGCCTGACTTTGCTCTATTGACTCTGAAGATGTCTTATATACAGGTTGTCGAAACGTCCGTCACCAACAACAGTCCTTCTCAGGACTACAGTACACTAACCCGGACGATCACTTTGTTGCAAACAGTATTCAATTTCTAGCCCAGACCGAATCAAGATTGGAGCTTGTAATTCCTTTAATTTTTCCCAATTTTAACCATCCACCTTCCTTGATGGGTTATGGCCGTCTGTTTTGTGTTTTCCTAGCACAGTAACCTCAAGCATATTTAGATTTCCTATAATTTGTCGATAACATTTATTTCTGACAGGTTTAACCATTAGTCCTTAGTACTTGCAGGAAGACCAAACGTTTTAATGGACATCCGTTTATCTTTATAACATTTATATTGCAGATAAATCATGGAATGAAGTGATAATGCTACAAGTACATGACTTTTCAAGAGCTGCCGATGCATTGGCAAAAGAAGTTCATCTCGGATTAATATTTTTACAACTTCAGGTGAGAAACACGTCCTTCGTTTTAGTATTTCGAACTCAGCAAAGAACATTTCACTTGGTAGCACGTGGTGTCTATGTGTCTTCAGTTTCCAGCTTCAAGTGACAAAGAGAGGCCATGTTAGTTATTGAAGTCACGTAATTACCTGGATTGATGCTACCGTCCTTTTGATGTTGGACGTTGGTCGTGTTAATAACAAGTAGAAGAACCGAAAGACGTTATTCATGGTCCAAGGGTATCATAATTCTGATAACAGTCTAACAAGGCATAATGTTATTGCCTGGTCATTTACTTAATATCTTATTATAGAGAGACTAGTATACATTACATTGCACTTGATTGTCTTGGACTTCATGTTAAACGTTAACTGAGTGCGACCATGTCGAGTCACTGTATCCTTATAGAGAGACTAGTATTAAGTTATTATTATTAGTAGTATTACATTGTACTGTATTGTCTTGAACTTCCTGTTGAACATGAGCTGAGTGCGACGATGCCGAGTCACTGTATCCTTGTGGTTGTGTTTGTAGCAAGAAGGCAAACACGCTTCACTACTGTACACCATCAGGAGACGTCAGGATGTCGTGTTTTCACAAGCGGTAAGCAGTCTTGAGTGCATTGACTGGATAACGGAAACGCATTACAAATTGAAGATTGTATTCCCAAGTCTAGGATCGAAGTAAAAAGGCAAATCAAGAAGAAAATAATAAAAAGAAAAAAAGAAAAACAGAGGTTGAGTTGAAACGTTTTTGAATTTGTGGAAGTAATATGAAAAATCAGCAATTTTTTGAAATATTTAAACTAGACTCTAAACTTGGTAAAATAAGCTTTCTTGTTTTAGCCGAATTTTAATTGAATGTCAAAAATGTTTCGTATGTTTGTAATAGCTGTCGAGTCCATTAGAAATGGCAACAGGGTTAGGGTAATGGTTAGGTTTAGGGGAGGGGTAGGTGGGTAGTGCGCCCAGTAACCGGGGTTCATCTATTGTTCTAGTATATATACTCTCACGGTAATCGTGTTGCCCTTGTAGCTGACGACCTTAGTGGCAGGATTCGTGTGCAAACTGCACTCCAACCTCAGCAACACAGTCTTCCTAAGTCAACTTCTCACCATAGGCTTCCTGGCACAGTTTGAAAGCCTACTCAGCACAAATGGTGAGAATATGTTACGGATATTAACAATTGAATTCTTCATATGTAAAGATTAATTATTATAAACAAGGTATATCGCCAATTTAAAACCATCTTTGAATAGACAATTCTCATCTTTTCATCTTGTACTGTTCCCTAAGGGAATCACAATGAGCTTTTGTTCTCAGGATTTCAGTATATAAACTAACAACACACAACCGCATTTCAGTCCCTGTTGATGACCGTGTTGGTCGAAAACGTTTGTTGTAAACTTTCCCTTTGTATAATATTTTATAATAATAATAATATTTTATGAGGATTTTGAGACCAAACAAAATGTGCTTTGGATGCCCGTCCAGAATGTATTTATTTAACGAGGTCTTCAGGGTAGATAGATGTGCATACTACTTAGCTCCGGTTAGGAGTGGTGTGAGTTTATTGCGATGTGTGACATGCCATATGTACCCCACCCCCAGGGGATGAGATGGGCATGTTGGAGGACATGAGTGTTGGGCTGGCCAGTTTGACGTGTGTCAAGTTCAAGGTAAGTAGGGAACTACACGATGATTACACTGCTAACTTTCATTTATTAAGAAGACTGTCCAAAAAAAAGATATTCATTATAGAGATCTTGTTCGTATTTTTTAAGCATTCTAAAAATATTTTATATCATTTTCCCATTGTGGTGTAGTCAGTCGCTTAGCCTCGTTTCCAGATATTCTCCTCGGTTCACACACGCAACTTTTTCAAAATGGCGGATGGTGAACCGTCCATACTCGACAGCACTTCTCTAACGCCGTGGTATAGACTACTAGTATAGTTTTACACTGGTCATTCCAAGTATATATCTACTGCAAGTTGATCTAATAATGTTACATAGTACTTACATTTATGTGATCCTAGTTGGTTAGTATTACAGATCTATTTAAAGAGAGTTTTAGTGATTACATTTAGCTATGACTTTTAACGTGTTACTCGCTAAAGAAATGTCAATTGTTGTTATAATTAGTTAACCCTTTCACTCCCAGCATGTTTATCAACACATATCTTCTCCTTACAGTATCAATATATAATCAGTTGATTAGCTGTGAGAAAATAGGAACGGATCATCCACTCATAAATATTTAATATGAAGTGCAAAATCCTCCTAACCTATTTATAGGAAATGTATGGAGATAGGTAATGAGAAATATTTACAAACACATTATTTGGCACTATTGGGAGTGAAAGGGTTAATGAAACCAATATTCAACTCACACGTGTTGGATATGAGATGATAATTGCCAACTCGACGCTGCGCACCTCTTCGGCTCTAGATCTATCATCTCATATCCAACGCGCGTTCGTGGAATAATTGGTAAATGTTCCAATCCTATTGATCTTTGCACAGATCGTGCGCTGTGACAAGGAGGACGAAATTCCAGCCCTCAGTGGCACGAGGTCAGTAATTAGTTAATATCACCCGAATTCATATTGATACTGCTACGTATTTAGCGACATTTGAGCAACATGTATGTTTCCATTGAATGAGTTCGTGGCCATAATATTCTCGATGAAACATAGCTCTCTGCTTCTTCCCACTAGACAGGACTAGAAGACATATTTCTATCGGCCTTTGTGCATGGACATTTCCACAAAACACTTTTCAAAAATAGCAATGTAGGAACGTTCAAACATGTGGAAACTTCTAGTATTCAGATTCGTTCCCGGTATGCATTGAGAGCTTCAACTCTCCCAAGTCTCGGTCGATACAAGGCCGCGTGTGACACGTGTCGTGTGGTTGCAGGTCGTATATCCAGGTCTCTGTACCATTCCCCAGCCGCTGCTTTCAGTTGTTACCCCCAGAGCTCCGCCAAGGACGTCTCGTCAAAGTCGTTCCTGTCCTCTTCACCCAAGGAATCAATGAGCACGCTACCTTAGCAGAGAAGTGAGTATAGTTCAAGTGTCCGAAATTGAGTCTGTACACAGCTTTAAATAGCCATTGTAAGAATGAGTAATGAATTGTAACAAAGAGTGTTGAAAATAATCTTAAGTTCATCCCTTCTTACTATAAGAGCCCTCTCCTTCAAAAAACACAATAAGCCCAGAATTTTAGACACAAGGGTGCCTCCAACAATCACCTTGATACAAGTATGTTGCGTTTTGTTGTCTGGAAGAAACAAAATCTTGTTTTGAAATAGTTTGGTATAGATGAACAATATTTTTGGTACAGATATCCGTATGAAGCCTACTAAGAAAAGCACACTAGTATGAATATCGGTAACTATATAACTCGTGCTGATATACAGGTTATATAGGCCTAGCTGGGTAGGTGTGAGGCAGAGAACAGAATAATTGTTGAAAATTAACCGTAACAAAATTCCATATATGTGCAGGGGCTCTGCGTTTGTTATAATACCTGTCTTGCTTCAATGGAGTGTTCTAAATATAATACAATACAATACTTTATTCATCTCATCCCTGTGGGGCTTTTCAGAGAGAATTACAACAATATAAACTAATATAAACTAATATAAACTATCTAGAATTCTAAAAACTATAAACTCTAAATCTTACAAATATAAAAAAGTTAATGTCTAAAAACAACTAATATAAACTATATAAACTATCTACAATTTGGTGAGAATATAACATAAATATATTGAGTAACCACTGAGGATACTGTTAATTGGAACGCCAGTAATTTGTTGTGTTCTCGAGGAGCAGCGAGAAGGGAATGTCGGTTGTAAATAGGTATCAAGCTGTCTTAGCTTTCTATCGTGTAACAACTACTTTAAACATTCTCCTTCACTGTGTTCCGTTGTGCAGGTTTGGCGACACCACCTTACAAGAACGGATTAACGGCGACAACTACAGCATTCTGAACTTTTACTATCAACAATTCAAGTTGAAGTTCCCCGAGGCAGGTAGGTCGTTACATCCTGCTGTGGTAAAGGTACCAGACACAACCGGAAATGTCTGAACTGAACGTTACTCGTTTGTTCAATTTCTGACCCATTGTTATCAGTTATTTTGTTGCACACTAAGGGCGCGTTTAATTGACCGTATTCCGAAATAGGAATACATGGAATAAAAACTTTGATCTGTCAACTGATCAATATTACTTTTCAGAAATATGCGAATCGAAGCTATTAGTTTTCTGTTCACCCTTATACATAATTCGGTGAAATAAAGTTATTGTTTAGAGATTGTAGGAGACATTTTGAAATTGTCTTGATTGTATTTCTATTCCGGAATACGGTCAATCAAATGCACCCTAAAACCACTCCCGTGTCAGGGTCAACTTGTAATAACTTGAAATTGTTCATTTCGTACAACTGAATCAGTAACATTCCCTCAAAGATTAACTTTTGAACTAGTTATCAAAATACTTAAGGTGATCATTTATGCGTTACATCCGTTGAAACGTACAAGTGTTTGGTGTTTAACTTTTGAATGCGACTAAGGCTATAACAGGACCGTTTGTTGGAAACAAGACGGCTATTGACAAATGATTTATACACCTCACACTTGAAGGTCACCTGTCTCGTTTAGTCCTATATTACTATTTGTATTTATTTATTTATTTCATCTCTTTCCTGTCTATTACAAGTTGAGTGTGGTAGGTTTGAGCTGACGTTTCGAGCCGTTAGCCCTTCGTCAGAGCAAGGACTTGCTCTGAGGAAGGGCTAACGCTCGAAACGTCAGCTCAAACCTACCACCCTCACGGCGAACAGCATAACATTAACTCCTACAGTTGATTAAATCAATCTTAATATTACAAGTTGAGTTATAGATAACAGAACAGAAAAGAGACAGGGCATTGTATAGAAACCTAATGTACCCTTTACCTGAAAAGGTCTAAAGAATTACATTACCAGTATAACAGGAGAGGAGAAAGAGAACAATAGACAGAGCAAGATCTAATAACTCTCATAACCCTATTACAGATGGCCTTCACTTAATAATTTGTAAATTTCTCTACTTATTTATTTCTATTCTATTGTAAGATTACTAAATGTAAATAAAGTTGTTGTTGTTGTTGTTGTTGTTGTTGTTGTTTATTGTTACGCTCCCTGCTGTTTACCTCGTTTCAGTTCCCCGTTCAGAGTCTGGCGAATCAATCCTGACGGCACTCATGGCCAGCCTGAAGACCAACGTTGAAGCAAAGAAGAACAAGAATGTCGATATATTCCTGATCAGTGAGGAGGTTTGTATCTTTCTCTTTTACTGCTCGTAAGATTGGAGCCCGGCTGATCCTCAGTAGCGTTTCTGCAGCTTCTTATTGGCTACCAACCTCGTTCCCAGGGTCATTTCACGAGGAGACCGGAAAGTGAAATGACCCTGGGAACGAGGTTGATTGGTTGCTTTCTATGACGTCATGACGGAGTCAATCAGACTTGTAAACGCAGCATGGGTGCATACACTAAATGTGATCATTTAGACAAACGACTTTAATCGTGCATTCTCTTGCTGCTGCTTGTTTTGGCATTTATGAAATCTAGCTCATGAACTACCTTCATTGGATTTACCCTGTGTAATTGCTCCAGTCTGTTTACAAAGTGGAGAGATATTAAAAGGGGTGGGGGGGGGGGGGATTGTAAGAGAAAAGGGTTAGCCTGCAGTAACCCCTCCCCTAATGCTTCCCTTTATATTTATTGAATGGAAGCGAGATTCCCATTGACAAAGGTGCGTTAGAAGTGATAGATCGGTAAACCTTAAAGTGTGATAAGCAATAATGCGGGATGATGTGTTCAAGTCGTCTATTATTTCTTTTATAAAAAATATCACTTAAAACAACTCCAGGTTTTTGAGAATCATTGATAGTAGCAGTTTTGCACACAGGTTTCTTCTCCCCACTCAGGCACTCTTCCTTCATTCGAGTTTATACCGACTTCCCACTCTCTTTAGATAAATATAACGTATTAATGGGTTAATGAAATATGTAGTTGTACTAGCGGTAGCTGTAACTGTAGATCCCCCTCCCTATAGAACCGCTACAAATGCTAATTTCATTATATATTATGTAAATATAATATGTAGCTGTGCTGGAGGTTGAACGGCTGTCGGTTCATGAGCTGTAAAAGTGTAGATCCCCCTCCCTATAGAACCGCTACAAATGCTAATTTCATTAATATATTATGTAAATATAATATGTAGCTGTGCTGGAGGTTGAACGGCTGTCGGTTCATGAGCTGTAAGAGCGCAAAGGACCGTACTGCGATGGCCGTCACTCTAGAACAGTGTTTGTGGCTGAGACGAGAACTCCGAATGGACCCGGCTTTCTTCCAGCAGGCCCTGGACGCAATGAGAAGGTAAGGGTCGACAGTTTAACGTCACATTTCACTGTACAATGGAAGCGGATCACACGCTACATACCCAGTAAGAGTTAGTAAAGGAAACGTTAAGAACGGTGTTGTTTCTTGTTTTAAAATAGTACACCTATAATAATACAAATATTTTAGTGATTGTGAGAGATTTTTCATGCGCAAAGTCCCCGGATAACAGTGCGAATGCTATTTGAAAAATAGAAAGCATTTCTGTGTTTCCCATCGTGTTTTGATAACACGAATATTGTCAGTACAAGTTTGGTAGAACAAGAAATCGTTGTGGTAGCACGAACGAAGGAGAATGTTTCCGCAGCTATTTTGCATTCTCACAAACTTACTCAAGTGTTACCATAACTAAATGGAAACACGGCCGGAAATGTTTTCTATTTCTTTTATAAACTAAATACAGCCATATTCCCATTGAGTAATGGTGAACGGCTTTCAACCAATCAGCGCGTATGTTATATCTGGTCTATTTTATAATAGGAATACCTACACGGTATTAAGGGAAATTCTCATGTCAAACAACCAATCAGAAGTCGCTATTACGCCAGTAATTACCTCACTAATTACCTCGCCATTCAAATCAGTTTTAAACTGAAATCACGTGATAAACACTAGAGGAAGAAACAAAACGCATTAAAACAAACTTAAGGTGATTTTGAGTATGGTTTTCACTGCAAGACAGCACAGAAATATTAGAAATTGAACTTGAGTAATTTTCATCTTGTGTTAGGTTAGATTAGTATGCTACATTTAATACAACATTTTTTCTGTCATACAGCGAGGGCACTCGCCGTGAGAACACCTTCAAGAATGCCGGAATACGGAAATATGCCTTCAACTCGTTACAAGTGCTAGCGCTGCCAAAGCAATACCGACCTCCTGTGGGGACCTGGGGCAAGAATGTACAGACATAGATTACGACATTGTGTAGGCTCAGCGAGCCAGCCGTCATTCAGTACAGCGGCTATTGTTAATCCTTTTCCAGTCTGACGCTGTGCAAGGGAAATTGTCCGGGCTATCTCCCTGCAAGAGAGCCCGTCTAGTAAATCATATTTTTTTATTTTTTGTGCCATCTTTGATCACCAACTGCCCTCACTGTATCTTGCAACTGGCCTTGAACAATCCAATACGCCATTTTATCAAATGCCAATTTTCTCTCGTTCCAGGTTCCTCATGGCGCAAAACGAATTATTCAAACTTTGCCCCTGTAGTGAACTGGAACGAGAGAAAACTTGCATTGGTATTGAAAGTAGCGTATTCCCCGTGGGGTCCCTCATGTCGTGTGTCAGTTTGGAGCACGTTTTTGTAACTGAACTTTAAAATGTATAGCCTCGTCCCCATTCACCCTCGTAATCATTCGCGCGGTCCGTCCACTTGCCAAACTCTTAAAATGGCCGACAGCAAGCCTCGGTTGGGTGCCTGGCTCTCAGTTGACGCAACAACGCAAGGTAATCGCGCGCTCTGGTTGTACCGAGCAGTGGGCTGGGGATGAGATGAGTCAGTGTATATAATTGTCACAGTTGGGAATTGTAGGGCAAGGGCCATAAATTAAGGTGCTGTCATAATACCGTAGAATATTTCGTAAATATAATTAATATTTTGCTAGTCAAGGCTAGTGCCAGGCGGCTTACGAGCCATAGTGACTCCCTGCCTCACAAGTTCAGTCAAACTTGGGAAGCAATCACAAGAGAGAAGAAAATGTAGAAATGCCAGGACGATACAATCCTCGGAGATCGGGGGCAGTCCATTTGGAGAGCTATAAATCAAAGCTTTTCAAAACTGAGTGAATGTACGTGGGCAAGAACATTGGTACGATTCAAATGTCTGACCTTGTCGAGTACTATAATAATAATAATAATAATAATAATAACAATAATAATAATAATAACAACAATAATAATAATAATAAAATAAAAAATACTATTGACCCTTTGCGCCCATCAAATGAACGCCTTTGACGAGTTCTATTTAAGAAATGAACACCTTTCCGTGTTTTCCATCGAGTTTCAAGTTTGACAAGAAATAGTTGTGGTAGCACGAGCCCAAGACGAGTGTTTGCACAGCTATTTCGCGTTCTCACAAGCTTGCGCGAGTGTTACCATAACTAAATGGCAACACGGGAAATGTTTTCTATTTCTTTTATCAAATAAACCCAGCCACCTTTCCATTGAGTTATGGTAAACGGCTTTCAACCAATCGGCGCACACGTTATATCTAGTCTATTTTATAATAATTCCGAATGCCAAGAATGAGTTACAGAGCCGAATGCGATGCCATAACTTTCGTCACATGGGTCGGTGTGGCCTTATTTATGAAAGCTGGTCAAACGTGTGGCCATATAAATGAAAGCTCTTCAAGAAAACGATCTCATAAATAGTATCGCCGATTATTTTTAGTAACTTTGAAATATCATATTTGCAATAAAAAATCAGAACGTATAATTGAAATGGACGAGTTTACGAATGTTCTATACAGTGGAACCAACTGCAAGACCTAGTTCTTCAAATTATGCATCAGGATAGCGTGGGAATTCCTAGTTCTCTCGGCGATTCCAACCCAGGACAGACCTGTAACTGTCGAAACTGCTCAGTCAAATTTGAGAAAAATAAAACAGAGCCACCACATATAACATTTTGAGTAACACATTTGCTTTGAAAATTGAGCTGGTTAGGGGTTTAAAAGCAAAGGCCAGTATATTTTTTCAGAAAACTGACAATCTTCAATAAAAATAAATTAATTAAAAAAAATTGTATAAATTTTCCTTAACCTGTGAAATAGTTCCTGTTGTAATAAACTTTATTACTCTCTAAATATTTTGTTTCCTTTTGTGCGTTTTAATCTACTAGACACTACCTGAGGATTTGTATTTGGGCAACAAAACGCGAATATTCAAAACTAGGTATTAAACTTTACACGTATGCATTGGAAAGTCAAAGGGGAATAATTGGTCAGTACAGCTTCAAAGTAGAATATTTAACTCTAATTCATTTGGAAAAAAAATGAAATAAAAATTAATGGAACAATGTTTATTCTCTTGTGATCGGTGTCAGAGCGAGGCAGGACGATCCGGCAGCCGCCGTACCAATAGGTTCTACAACAGGTCCTATCTGTTGTGATCGGTGTCATGGCGAGGCAGGACGATCCGATACCCGGCAGCCGCCGTACCAATAGGTTCTACAACAGGTCCTATCTAAACTTATTTGTGGTTTCTTGTCTAACTTCCTTTTGTCCTCTTTTTGTTGGTTTGTTCCCTCTCAACGTTTCCACACCTTAGCGTAGTACCACTACAAGTTTTAGATGTTCTGTAACACTCGAAGGGGAAAAGGTTATGGGGCTAGTCATAATCTTGGAGTTATTTAGTCTCGTCTTACTGAGTATTTTCTTCTTATAGAAAGTTTTCATTGCTCCTCAAACTCTAACTGTATAGCTGCTAAATATGATCCATTCGCCCCATAATACATAACACGCTTTACAGGAACTTATCCACTGCATTAGTAACCTTCCATACAGCTCTTTAATGCGACATTCTACCTTTGTTACATTCTCGCATAAGCATGGGATCCGGGTGCTTTTTCCTGGTTGTAAATCATTTTGGTGCCACACGTCCGATGAAGGTAAAACGATGACGCTCTACCTGTAAAAACGACAGCTTTTCATCAATATTTTTCCAACTATCGACTAATCGTAAACCTTGGTACCCTAAAGCGATACCATGCTCGTCCGAATTACTGCCATATTTACGGGTAATCGTGGGAAAAACATGGTTTTTTTTAAAGATAATTTATAACATTTTTCAGTAAGCTTGGCGATCGGGGAACCGTCTATTCTTGTATACAGTGCCACGACTGTGCCACATCCTTACCCCACCCCAGAGGGTTAGAAGTAGAAGTAGAATATCTGCGTTGTGGCACGCTCTCTGTTTTCATATGGCAAACAATTCAGTATGTTATAATATTATGATATATAATATTATGATATATCAGCTACTTGCTCCATCTCTTGTTGTCTTGGCCACAACATAAGCCCGCTATCCATCAGCGGGCTCAGATAGGATTCCTCTAACAAAGACTGGCCTGCAGCACACGTGGTTGGAGATGAGTAATTCTGACTAGTCGCTCGCCTCAGTCATCAAGATAGAAGAAATTTCCTGTCGATTTTTGGTCTACATCCTGTTGAAAGATAAGTTCTGGTTAGTTATATGAAATGCACTAGTTGCCAATCAATCACAAACCACCAAGCTCCTCTTCAAGAACATTTATAATTGCTCTATCACCGTAGCATTCTCGTACTTCAGGTCCCATTGCTTACCTTAACGGAATGTAGTTTGTTGATTCGCGGCCGGAAGTTGGTTGGATCTCTTCTGAACGTAATTTCCAATGATTTCAAGAACTTGTTCATTCCTGTAAGCAGTGTCTGAGGCCTATATAATGACGGTAGAAGGGGAAAATGAGTTACAAACACTTCATCTACAACCAAACATATTGTAAGCAGTATCAGAAGCGGGTTGGATCGCCGACAACTGGCAGGGGTTGGGTTGGGTTGGGTTAAATTAGGCTGGACTGGGTTAGGTGGGTTGGATGGGGCTGGGTCGGGTTAAGTGCTGCTAGGTAAAACAAGCTTAATCGAATAACATGGTATAGGAGGATTTCAGTTAATGTTCTTAATGAGCTTGACAGTCGTTGTTTTGATAATCGGTACAAATGGAGGTGTTTGGAATTGGAAAAATTTGTTGATAAGCAATTCGCCTATAGCAGCCAGTTTCAACTTCCGCTAGTCCAGCATATTGTCTCACGTTTCACAAGATTTTGGTCTACCGATACCCAAGGTAGTCCTGTCCTAAGCCAATAATCCTAAATTTTGAACAGCTTCTTTGCTAATTTGATATAGTTTTTGATATATACATGTGACTTGACCGTTTTACGTCCCCCTCCCCCCACTGACAGCCCGTCCCTTGCCTGAGGTATGTGTCTACTGATTTACCCAAAGTGTAAAGGTTACGTACGAGTTGGCTAGTGTTGAAATAGAAGGACTTCCCTCAAACACAATCACACGGTCTGCCAGGTACGTTGCCATGATAAAATCGTGCTCCACCACAAAGCCGGTCTTCTTGGCATGAAGGATGTACCTAAAATGCGACAATTTCAAGGCACTTGTCAGGCCCAATATTGCAAGGGTCTATAACTAGCCCTATGTTTATGGCCCGAGGTACCTCCTCAATCACTGGCTCTCTGGACCAAAACCAAGTTGGAAAGTGCCCTGAAAATCTCAGGTAGACTAGTTTCTAAAAGTCTAGGTTTCTGTGTCAGATAATTACGGGAATTCACAAGTTAAAAGTTTGAAATCTCTTTGTTAAGTGTGAAAAACAAACGAAACTTTTTGAGCTTATTAATCTTGTATGATCTTCCCCAAACTAATCTGAATTACGGTAAAGACTTTAATGAGGCAGGAGAACACGTAAATTATTATGAAAATAAGATAATGTTAGTTCCTTCTAGTGCTCATCTGCAGTTGAAAGGTGCTCTTTATTAGTCTGCTGGTCTGATGGAGAGGCGTGCACGGCCATTTTGTCCAGATAAAACTCACCAAATGTGCACGCCAATACGGGAGAACTAGTATTACTACGCCATTAGTTGGGGGCCAGTCTGGCCAGAACTAACCTGCGATCAGGCCTTCTTTACGACGAACAAGCGGAAAAAAAGAAAAATAGAAAGCTCGAGAGTCTGGAGCTCTCTATTTTTCTTTTCTTCCGCTCGTTCGTCTTAAAGAAGGCTTGATCGCAGGTTAGGCCAGAACCAGCTCACATGGTTTTCGCATTCTATTTGTGCAATGACTGCTCGGGGCCAGCCGCATCTGATCACTAAAAGGCGCCCCTAAGATGTAATTTTCCTATTTTCTATTTTGCATGTCAGCACCAACCGTTTGATCACTTTAGCCGCGATAATACGCTGTTCCGAGTCCAGGTAGGCAGACGGCTCGTCCACGAGGTAAACATCTGCGGGCTGGAAAAACAAAACACACATTCATCTGTTACGAAAACAACAACAAATTTCACTATACTGAACTCAAGATGCTGCCACTTTATGGTACTGCACAACAGTTCATCATAATAATTAATAATTCAATGAATAAATCCATGGCTTCCATAATACTGGAGGAGGATAAAAAGGAAAATTTGCTTGCATTTCTGATTTAAGTAAAACCAAGTCGGATCGACTAATTGAGGTGTCAGCACGCATAGGACCATATAACAAGCGAGGCTGCGTCTCGTAAATTACCTTTCCAAGACAAATCGTCAAGGCAAGACGCTGAAGCTCACCACCAGACAAGTTCTGAACCTGAAACAATACAGCAGGGAAACGAAGCGTCAGGGATGCTACCGAGATCATACTTCAACACAGCAAGCAAGCTAGAAAGGGAGGAAAATGATGGGAACAGAAAGGGAAAGAGTAGTGAATGATGAGGAGGAAAGGGGAGGGGAGGGGAGGGAAGGAATGGAAAAGGAAAGGAAAGGAAAGGAAAGGAAAGGAAAGGAAAGGAAAGGAAAGGAAAGGAAAGGAAAGGAAAGGAAAGG
>JANUFV010142774.1:2037-14284 GCA_024757865.1 Epizoanthus scotinus | reverse complement strand
CCAGACTGTTTTACACCAGTTTAGTATCATTAAGATGTTTTTACACTGGTTTAGCATCATTCAGACTGTTTTACACCAGTTTAGTATCATTAAGATGTTTTAACACTAGTTTAGCATCATCCAGACTGTTGAACGTTTGCGTCTAAGATGCTTTGTCTATGGTAGTTAATGATCCAGGATGTCAGAAAAGCAGTCAAACTATTAGAGATGTTAAAATACATTGTATTACCGTTACTTCAAGCAAGAGTGAAGCGTCATATTTTGTACTATAAGCGTCCGGTATTGTGGGTTTTGCGATAATTTAACCCCTCCCCCAATATATACGCCCAACTAAAATCTAAAGACAAAAATGCTTCAGAAAACAAGCCTTCTCCTAGCCCTCAGATCTTAACTAATCTGCTTAAAAAATAAGACCAAAGGAAAAAACATTAAAGTAAATATGCATGGGGTTTCCTATTTGAAGTTTAACCGCCACTAGCAATATAAATAGTCCAATTAAGAAAACCCAAAGCGCCATACTATATTTTTCTGTCTTAGTCCTATCATTTCTAGCTCTGATGTCTCCGTCACATTAAGCCAACTAGCCTTGCCAAACGATATGGTGGACAAACCTTAAAATACTCTAAAAACGCCCATCTGAGATCACCAGAACTAAGATCAATTGTTGTAGTTTAGAGAAATTGACAAGAAGGAACATATCATGCTTATCTTGCACTATTATGCTGTTAGTATTGAAGTTCATATTACGGCTTGAAAATGGTTAAACCCCTTTCCTGTTAACGCGCTTTATATAATTGCTGTGAAGGCCAGTTTGGGTATAATGACTTAAAAATGAGCCAGCGCTGTTGCTTTTCGACAAAATCAGCTGGAATTTTGAATAAAGGTAGAGAGATAAATTCTTCATGTGTTAGTTTCAAGGGTTGTTCAATACTGCTGGAAACCCAGACCGACATAGTCTTAGTACCAACTCAGTATCAACTTCATACCAGTTTTGCACCATTTTAGCGCCAATTTGGTAAAAGTTTTGCTTTAACTTTGCACCAACCTTGAACTAACTAGGCACCCATTTTGCACCAAATTTGCACCAAATTTGCACCAACTAGGCATCAATTTAACACCAACCTGTTACCAACTTAACACCAACTTAGAACAAACTTATCACCATCTTAACACCAACGTAACACCAACTTACTACTAACTTAGCACCAACATCGCTCCAACTCAGCACCAACTTCGCTCCAACTCATCACCAAATTTGCACCAACTTAGCACCAACTTTGAACCTACTTTGCACCAACTTAACACCAACGTAACACCAACGTAGCAAAAACTTAGCACAACTTAGCACCAACTAAGACTAACTTAGCACCAACTTAACACCAACTTTAAACCACCTTCAATCTATATCAGCACTAATTTTGCACTAATTTAGTACCAACTTAGCACCAACTTAGCATCTACTTTGCACCAACTTAGTACCAATATTCCATCAGCAGATTAATGGGCGAAATTAGAAAACTTTTAAACGTTTTTCAAATAAATCAACACCACTGAATAATTGGTAATTTTAATAGAAAGGAAGTATTTGGCTGAGCATCTGATCCGAACACTCGTCAGCCATAGGTAACATTTCTATTCTCAAACAGCCGCAATAACAATATCATATCATATATGTCAAAGGTCGATGACTCGAAACCAAGCTTTCTTCACAAACAGCCGCAAATGACAATATTGACTCAAAAATGTCAAGGTCGATAACTTGAAACCAAGATTTTTTGCTTTATAAACAATACTATGTTTTGTACTTTACAATATTGATAAATAAGGCTTTGCCGTCCTTACTTATTCTGTGGGGAAATTAGCTGTGGTAGAACACTCGAGAAACAGTCAGCAATTCAAGCGAGAGTTACCTTTTTAATTGGATAAGGTTCACTTCTACAGCAAGGTTCAGTCTTCAGATCGTACACACTGAGCTCCAAAGTTGGAGAATTATATATACTATAGGTCAAGTATTGTTGTTTGTTTAAGATGCTAATTGCACAACTCAAAACGTCTTTCTTGAGACAGCTACAATACTGACATATTTAAAAACTAGAGTAACGCAGACCTTGGAATATCAGAAACATTCCTGTAGAATTATTTCTATATGTTTTTTAAAGATTTTCCGAGAAAAATGTAAGTTTCTGTTCTTACGCAATGGAACATAATTAGAGTGAATTTACTTTGCAAAATCCAGTTTCTATCTTGTGTCCACAGAATCCTTCCTGAATCTTCTGTTCAACACCTTAGAGTAGAAGCCGAAAGGTTGTCCTAATAAAATCGGAAACTTATGTTATTTCAAGGTCTGTGTTTTAATGTCTGAAAACACCTTTGTTAAGAGATAATTAAAAATCTATGTTTCTCAACAACATGATAAAAGGTAGGTTTAAATAAGGTCAAATGGTAAAATAGTTCTGTAAATAATCTAAAACTGTTTCCTAGCTTTTAACACCTAAAGTTTCTGTTGTGAAACTTGAGAATGAAAACTAACAACCACGTATGCTATCTTCAATTCTATTCGAATGGATAAGGTTTTATATGCGTATTTTTATATTCCGGATCAGAGAAACGGAATTTTAGAATAAAACATAGTGTTCAGATTTATCGATGCCTGACATTCGATTTCTGTCCTTGAAGATAGCCGGACGTGATCTATGAAATTAATTAATAATTTCGTAGATGGATATCGTAAGATTTGTTCAGGTGATTTCTTACTATAGAAATCGGTATGTTTCGGTAAGTGTGTTTAATCAGCTTAATAACTTGAAAGAAGTAATGATGGAAAACCTTTGAAAATAATCCTTAAGATTATTTTCTTATGATTTAGTAAAATATGACAGTTATGAAAATGTAGAATCTTCTGTTACATATCAATATAATTGTTCATGTATCCACAGTCATTTTAGTCCTTTATAATTCACTTCGCCTACGTAGACATTATTTTTTGCTCCACTTAAGCTTTAGTCTGGAAGTAATATTGAACAATTGAAAAATCAGGAAGTAAAAATTAAACAAGGTATCGAAACTACTTATCAATGACAGGTGATTTGTTTCCCAGTTTTCCTTTAAAACCACCGCAAGTGACAATATTTCTAGCTATACTTAGATTTAGTGTCCGACTTTTCCTCAGTAGTTAAAGTTTTACTTCCTAAAAATAATGGCTAAGTTACCCTTGATCGTTTCCCGTTATGTTATAATTATTGCCAAACATTGTTAACAGCCAATTTTGCAGTTTATAATTCATATGATCTATCTATATTGTTATTTGCTTCTGCTTTTGAAATAGAAACGGCTTCCGCAAACTTTATCAACACCAGGAAATAAAATGTACAATGTACGATGATGCAATTAAGCTACTTAACAGTGATTATAGTTCACTTTCTGGAAACTAAATTACATCATGTTTTAGAATTAGCCTATGCAAATTCGGCTATAAATTTGATGTAAAAGAACAGGAATTAAAGCTTTTGTATTTCCTTGGTGGACAGTCCAGTGGAATACGCTACCGATGGTAAGTTTGTGTTGAATTCTTTAGCACAGTACTTTTAGTTTTGGTTTTCCGCATGTAACTCTAAGTTGGGTTATCTTATAGTTCTTGCCTCGTTGCATGTGACATAAGTTTTTAGGTAGCAGATTTAATACGATATAAAATGATTAATCTGATTTGTTTACAGAATTACTGATGTACATATTCTAGTAAGAGAAACTAAAACAAGAATAGGAAATTTCTTTGTTGTGTAAGAAACGTTATTTTCAGTTGCAATGTTATAGACGATAGGCTTTACGCGGCAAACGTTGCTGGTAAGTAATCACAATTAAAAGAGAATTGAAGATAGCCATATAGGATATGTCACTGGAATTCTTGTAGCTGCATATCACTTATTCTTAGGATAACATTACCTCTTGCAGAACATAATTAAATCGAGGATGGGGACTCTCTTTCTGGTTTTTACCGCGGTATTACTACTGTGCGCTTGGCTTGTAGACGGACAGGGTGAGATATCAATGTTCATTCATTTGTCACATAAACGATACCTAACTTTATTCATCTTCACAAACTCAGTATGAAAGCTTGTATCTTCTTCGACTTTCATTTAAAATTGTCTGCTCACTTTACCTATTTATTCGCATCAGGACTAATCTTGATATTTTTGAGTCTGCAGTCACATGCGGTCAGCGCCCTTCTTTCTCGTCATCGCGTATAGTGGGCGGCAGCACAGCTACACCAAACTCCTGGCCGTGGCAGCTGTCACTCAAGAAGAATGGCAAACACATTTGTGGGGCTTCTTTGATTGACAGACGATGGGCGGTAACTGCTGTTCATTGTGTTGCGGATAAGGATCACACCAAGTACTTGGTGATGGCAGGTAATTATATTTTATTAGCGTTTAGTAATTCAGCATGCATAGGCAACTCCGGGGATTTGAAACGGGAAAGAAAACTTCACAGTAAGTCATTAGTAAGTGGCGTTTTAGTTCTTATTCTATAGTAGCCACGGTAAAATAGTAAAACGATTGGTAGAAAAGACAAATAGAATATAATTTTGAAAGTTTGTGATACGGTTGAAGTTGCTGCTTGAATACTTGTACATTTATTACGTTCTTTTAACTGAAATAAAGTGTCGCATTTCACCAAGAAAACTTTAGTTAACTAGTTTCCAAAGTTTTGATTTAATATATCACACACGAGAAAGAGTGTTGGATCACAAGACCAAACACCGAGAACGGAAACAACACTAGAAGACGTAACCACTGATATACAACTATAATAACTATAATAATATCTCGTTTTAGGAGGACATCATCGGACCAACAATGACGGACGCGGAATTGCATTGAAAATCTCAAAGATCGTTCTCCATGAAAAGTATTACCGAAGAGGATACCTCGTAAATGACGTAGCCTTGTTAAAATTAGCACATCTTGTCAACCTGTCGTCAACCATAAGGACCATCTGTCTACCGAGACAAGGTTCCCGGCCTCAAGGATTAAGCAACTGCTGGACCACAGGTAAAACATAAATAAATCATAAATAAGGACATGAATACAAACCTCAGGATATTGATCATACATAAACCGGCACGCCTTGCTTAAAGAGGCCATGTCACGGTAATGCGCATGCTCTCTATTTAAGACAAGAAAAAAGCCTTGACAGTCATGAAACACAAGTTGTCTAGCCTGGACCAAAATAAATTGAGAGTTTGTAATCCATTTTAATCTTCCCCAAGTTTAACCATCCACGTTCATTTACGACTTATCATAATCCTACTTATACTTTTTCTACTGAGGTAACCTGTTGTTTTTTGGATTTCCTTTGATTTGTGGCAAAGTTTGTATACATCGCAAATTTGCCTTAAATAACCGTGACGTAGCCCCTTTAACCCTGCGCATTGAGGTTTGATCATTTAACACAAAACATTTTGTCGACCCAGTTATGTATTATGAGCCAGTAGTTATGCCATAATCGAACAAATGTACATCTAAGAAAAGTTTTTCTTGTTATGATCAATAATTTATTCTGAGCAAGGAATACGATTTATGGGCAGAAAGATTCAAGACATTCTGATTAAACATTTAACAAGTACGGCATCAGTTACTGAGGGCCACGAGAAGCTTGACAACAAGCTCAGTTAAACAATGTTAGCATAAACCTAATGTCATCACGATGGCGTCATTATAACCATAGCAACGAGATCGAACGTTATCTTGTCTACCCGTACAAAGAGAAAGAGAAAACATAAAGTTTATTTGCAACTTTGCCAAAATTCGCAAATTTCTGCTTCTCAATAAGCGAATCAAATTTTGATTTTGTAAAATTTGAGCAATTTATTGATGATACAAGCTAGAACGGGATATAATTTAAGTCGGAAAGTGGCCGATTTATAAGAACTTTACGAGTAAAATGTAAATTTACAACAGTAAATTTCTAGACAAGGAATTTGTACATTAACTCATTGAAACAAATTTTTCGTAGCCACCAGAAAGCACTATATACAGTCTAACGAAATAACGAACGCCGACAGAACGGGAACGAGAATACAATTACAATAGCCATTAAGCAGTGTATTGATCTTCAATAATCTTCTCCACTAGCTCGTGGCTCGACAACATTAGTTGCTTCAAGATAGAGCTCTGTAACACTTGACCACGCTGTTTCTAGACTGGATCTAATTACTAACTTACTCACACATTCAATGCTCTCAAACAGAACATTCAGCTTAAAACCTTAGCATTTTGCTCGAGAAAATCTACTTTTCTCAACATTACATCATGTAATACAAAAGTAACTTTTTCATTCAAATAAATGTAAACTAGGTTTTCCCGTAGAAATTATAGATTTAGCAATTCTAAATCCATCATCAGTTCCTGACCATAGTTAATAATGTTAGTTGACAATGTAAGTGCGTTTTGCATTACTACTAGTGCTACTGCTGCTGCTGCTGCTGCTGCTGCTGCTGCTACTACTACTACTACTACTACTACTACTATTACTACTACTGCTACTACTACTACTACTACTACTGCTACTACTACTACTACTAATAATAATAATATTAATAATAATAATAATAATCTTAGTAAATGTGAATTGAAAAAATAGACAAAAAACATTCCTTGAAATAAATATAAAAATTTGATCATCAGTATGATTCCTAAAATGTGTACAATTCTGCAATTGGTTTCGGCTCCATTAAATCTTATGCCAATACTCTCAAAAAGGTTTTTAGCATCTAATTAGATCATAAATCCATAATATAAAATGTCAAAGCTATAAAAGTACACCTGGTAATTAAAAAACATAGTATCTACTCTTCCATGCCAATTCATAGGTTGGGGAAGATACAAAGTCCGATCGAGCGCCCTTCCTGTTTATCTACAAGAAGCCAAAGTGCCGATAGTATACCAATGTTCACGCGTGAAAGACTTTGTCAACAGAGTCCAAGAAGAAACCATGATTTGTGCCGGTGGTACAAAAAGTACCGCATGCAATGGAGACAGCGGTGGGCCTCTAGTGTGCAAAGAAAATGGCAGGTGGTTCCTCCGCGGGGTTGCCTCGTGGGTAATAAAATCACTGGGAGATCCATCGTGTACAACAACGCGTCCTGCCGTGTTTGCCCGTGTGAGCAACTATGTTAGTTGGATCAATAGCACGATGAACGGAGGAGGTAGTGTGCAATATTTCGAATGATTTTGTTGTGATTAAAAAATAACGAGCATAGCCGTTGATTCAGTATTCACAAATTGCACAAACAAGCAATATAATTTCTTGTTAAGCATACAAAAAAATAGTTTCACCAAACTAACTTTGTTTTTCCTGTACGGCTTGTCATATTTCCTCAATACATACACCTTTCAGGCGTTGGTTTGTTTCTGTAGCAACATTTCCAAACATTTGTACTTTTTCTGTTTTGTTTCGTACCGGAAATGTTTTATATGGCTTAACTACAACAGCCGCGATGCGATTGCCTAGCAGTTCTGGCTCATCCACAGTTAAAGCGACAGCATAGCGCATGCGTACGTAATGTCTCGAAATGCTTCCCAGTACAATATTTGGTTGGATGGCCTGTTTAAGAAGGCGATTGAAGCAGATTACAGTAATGTGTTGTAAAGTAAATTTATGTGTTGGCCCGTAGCACAAATTACTAAAATAGTCCTGAAATGCATTGAACATCAACAAACCTGCTTATCAAAGGTTTTCCGTTCAAAAAGGTTGTTTCATTTTACTATTTTTGGGCAATATCGATTGGTAAAATGCTAATTTCAGAACTCAGTCGTAAAGCTGCCGCTGTTATTTAGCTAGTTATTAGTTTACTTGAAATAAGGTATTAATACTATGATGTCAAGTGCATTTCACTTCCCTCTGCCAATCAGAGGTCATAACATATTATGCTTGGTTGGTTACTTGGCCATAACTTTTGGTTTTATTGCCAACACTTTACAAGCAACCTATTATCAATAGCTCCCCCTGTCCGCGGTAGACTGGGTTCGTGGACAGATTGGACCCAATGCAGCAAGGTGTGTGGCAACGGTATACAGACTCGTCACAGACCTTGTAACAACCCTCCTCCTGCTTATGGTGGAAAAAACTGTCCCTCGACACGTCAGCAGAGACGGTGTAAAATAAAGGATTGTGGTGGGAGTGAGTATTTGCTCTTTCAATATTTCCTAATCTCGAAAGATTATCTCAGAACTAATTACCTGATGGAGCTCTATAACCGGATATTATCTGTTCTTCAGTTAACACATCAGTTAGTATAATAATAATAATAATAATAATAATAATAATAATAATAATAATAATAATGTTTTACTAGGAAGCTATTTCATATATTAGAAGAATAGAAGAACTACTTTATACCTCTAAACGAATATAGTTTATGGCTATTCAGAAAATGTATCAGACAAAATCATTTTGATCTTTTGTTTATGACCCAATATAACGTTTCCCAATATGTTAATGGTAAATTTAACGTGGATAACCTTTGTTGTTGGTCTAAATTTAACTTTACCAGATTTATAAGTATTTGTATGGAAAGAATATATCGGTTTCGTGAAATATAGATAAGTTACTTCATAAGTCTTATAAGGCCATTAGAGGCGATTTTGGCAAATTTAAATTTTAGAGTTGCGCCCAGTAAACAAGAAGTAAAGGCAGACTGATCTAAGCTTTACTAATCCATCGCCACTAAGCCACTCCAGCACATCTGAGGATAATTATTCTAACCATTCGTCGCCACTTAGAGTCGGTAGATGTATTTTGAGAGGTTCAAAGAACCCATTTTCACAAGCTCGCAGAACACTACCAGCTTGCTGACAACCCGTTACGAGCAAAAAATAGCAACATTTCTTCGGCCTGATGCCAACGCTGCCCAACGGTCAGTGGGCACAATCCTGGGCATAAAGAAAGTTCACAAATTATTTTGTATTTTAGGTGGCTGTTTCTCACTCCAATCAAAGGTTCAAACGATCAACAGAGGAGTATTACAAATCAGTGACGTCAGAATTGGTGATCAAATTCTCGGTGTCAAACCAAGTGGCGAACTCGTCTATAGTCGCGTGGTTGCCTTCCTCGACTATGAACAAAGAAAACCCAGTGCATTCGTTCGCATAGAGACGGCCGATGGTCACGTAATAACTCTCACCGAGGGCCATCTCATCTATAAAGTTTCCCAGGAGAATGTTACACAGCTACCGTCACAACCCGTGTTCGCGTCTGAAGTCACCGAGGCCGACTACATTTTCGTGGCAATACCCAATGAGCAGCAGAGTGTAAAACCCTCCAGGGTGGTCAGAGTAGCACAAGTTCAAAAGAATGGATTCATTGCGCCTTTGACTGCGGAGGGAACAGTGGTGGTCAGCGGTATTGCTGCTTCGTGTTACGCAGTCGTTGATGATCACTGGTTCGCTCACAAAGTGTTCGCTCCCTTGAGGTACCTGTACCAGGCCACACCTGCAGTGTTCAACTTGGAGGGCAAACCCGACGGCATTTCGTGGTATCCTAAACTGCTGCTGCAAGTCAATCAGTTCATGACCAGCTTTGATGCTAATGTCATCTAATCACATCAGTATTAAACTTATAAATTGTTAAACAAGCACCTACTGTAGATGCGAGATTGAAAGTTGTTAATAGTGCCTTCATTATCTACTTTACTTTTACATTTAATTTCCCATTGAAAGGTAAGGTAAGGTAAGGTAAGGCAACTTTATTTATACAGGGTGGCCCCTTCAGCTCTAGGCTGATATCCATGGGGGCCCTGTGACTATATTGACTATATTGACTGTCTATACTCACAAAATCTTAGTACTTTAGACCCTAAAACAAAACAAAATAAGATAAGATACTGTTTAGTGAGAAGTAAAACTATACTTGAATCAATTGCTGCTCAGTAGAATTGTTATATTACAAGTTTCGATAGAAAGGATGAGTTGTACTGTACGCCATACATGATTTGGCTGGTAAACTGTTACTTTTTTTATTTTTTTATTTATTCAGCTTCGCCAGAAAATAATAAATAATAACAATAGTAATAGTAATAAGGACGTTTTACAGGGACAATACAGAGGGGAAAAAAACTTAAACTGGCCGGGAATCCACAACAGCTTTCGCCAATTACTGTAGCCCCTTAGAGGACACACGAATTCATATTCAAAAATACATTTTTAAAATAAGAAAATACTAAAACGAGGAAATACATGTCTAAAAGCAGCAAGTAACATGTTCGACCAGACTCCTGGGCTTACTCCTTACTTAGCACATAAGACGCTGGGTGCATTTGCAATATGTTGCTAAAAGGGCGAAATATAACCTAAGGATTTATGCAGCTATGAAAGGATACAAGAACGTTTCTTGGGTCGCAAGAAAAGTGAATGTTCGTTTTCCGCAGATCGCAAGATCGTAGAATAAATCTGAGCAACAATTAGAAACATTTAGAGGTTGATATGAATTGCAGTAGTTTATATATTCATATCTTTACGTATTTTCAAAGCAGTTTGCTAATTAGAATAAAGCTTATCGTGTTTTGTGCTATTATATGACTATTTTAATTTCCAATACAAGTCATGAATTAGTTTGTCATATGTCTAATAGGTGCATATTTTGTGCATCATTGTGAATATCCCCCATGGTGCAAGAGCTTAGGCCCGATTTAGCGGAGAAGAAATTCAACCAGATTCCCGATGGTTGCAAAGGCGTTGTGTTCAGACTTCGGTTGGCTTCGTCGGCCTTCGACTATCGGTATCGTGTTTGGGGTTACCGGGAATATCACCCACATTGGGGTCAAATCCTTAGTAATCTTGCCCCCTTTTGGGGTCTTCCAACTCCCTCCCCCTTCAAGTCTTGGGGGTTACCCCCTCTCGCGGCTTTTTATTATTCCGAGAAATCTAACGCAATATAGCCATCTTTCTTGCATCGAAAACTACGCCTTTCAGTAACAGCTCTTTTGATTTGTTTATTCTAATCATATACCGCAATCGTGGTCATAACATTTGGCAAAAACATTTGTTCAGCCTCGCGTGCATTTGGAGAAAACTTGTGTTTCCATATAGTGTTTCAAAGAAAGTTGTGTCCGCCGTTGAAATGCTCAAGAAAATCAGGATATCCGTTAAACCCGATAATCTTCTCGCTATCTATAATTCAATTGGATAACCATATTTCGACTAGTAAACTATTACGTCGGTTCATAGTTTGCGAAAAAGTTACAAAGGCTGCAAACTAGAGCAGCGAGAAATATTTCTGGAGCGCCATATACAACATTGAACTACCGGCGAAAGAATTAATTTAGAATATACGGGAGGTCATTCAATAGAAAAAGTCATTTAAAAACAAAAACGTTTATCTGTTGATTGCCATTAGAATTCCGAAAACTGTAAGTTGTAGCTTTTGAACTTTCGAGATATTAAGCGAAACGCATTTTTGCTGATTAAAAGCCAGGTGCGAAACGAACGATGGAACGTGTCATAGGCCTGTAAATGATTACAATTGCAAATGACATCAAAAAGCTTGTTGTCTGTTGTCGTATCTCGCTACACCAGTGAAGCGCACGGCGGTGTATATTATTCTCTATCTCGAAGTTAGAATTCATTGTAATCCTAGAAATTTGATTATCTGTATTTCCAGTCTAAATATCTGATTGTTTACTTTCTTATGGTTTGCTTCTCCGATGTCTGTGACGATTAAGAACGTAGCTAATCCTTGACATTCGCTAACGAATATTTTTCGTTCGTTGCATTTCTACGACCTCGTCTTTGACCTTGTCCCCGACCCTCGTCCCCGTTCTCGTCTACGACCTCGTCTTCGACCTTGTCCCCGACCTCGTCTCCGTTCTCGTCTACGACCTCGTCTTCGACCTTGTCCCCGACCTCGTCCCCGTTCTCGTCTACGGCCTCGTCTTTGACCTTGTCCCCGACCTCGTCCCCGTTCTCGTCTACGGCCTCGTCTTCGACCTTGTCCCCGACCTCGTCCCCGTTCTCGTCTACGGCCTCGTCTTCGACCTTGTCCCCGACCTCGTCCCCGTTCTCCTCTACGGCCTCGTCTTCGACCTTGTCCCCGACCTCGTCCCCGTTCTCCTCTACGGCCTCGTCTTCGACCTTGTCCCTGACCTCGTCCCCGTTCTCCTCTACGGCCTCGTCTTCGACCTTGTCCCCGACCTCGTCCCCGTTCTCGTCTATGACCTCGTCTTTGACCTTGTCCCCGACCTCGTCCCCGTTCT
>JANUFV010142773.1:0-22335 GCA_024757865.1 Epizoanthus scotinus | reverse complement strand
TAATGCCACCCCCCCCCCCCCACCTAATTTTAGCGACTATTAAATACTAGCGATATTAGCGCACTTGCTAAAATCGCTAAAATGAGTAACCGCTAACAAAAGCAGCCTTAAGGTAATCCTTCCGCCATACATCATTTTGCAGGCCGGTGCGCATGCACGCATCACAGACCAACCCAGCCACCGAAGAACTCTGGAACTCTGCCTAAATGATCAAGATGTCAATTTTTTTTTTATGATCTTGTGATATTTCGTTTTATCGTATAGTTAGAACAAAGTGTTACAATTTTAATTTCTTGGAATATATATAATGACGACAAGCCATCTAACGTACTTTTTTTCTTTCTCAGTTCTTCTTCTTTGACTTTCTTCTGTTTCAGTTCAGTTTTCAGGGCCAGAAAGTCGTTTTTGTTTCAGTTTATCTAGAAATGTATTTTTAAAACTGATAACAAACTAACCCCACCAAGCGTAGGTAAGCCCTTATTTGGCGCTCGTTCGCGCCTCGGCCTCCCCGACTTTATCTTGTCAACGGATTAAGAAATGTAACAAACAAGGGAATAGGATTTCATTCCTGACCGTAATTTACTCGTCTATTAGGAAATTGTTACAATATTACTAATAGTAACGCCTAGTTATTTGATCTCGACAATTAGATTGTGATAACATTATGTTATACAAGCATTCAAAATCCAAATTATCACCATATCAAATAAACAAATACAAACTGTATTCTTCACTGACGCACCATCCATACAAAGAAATTTCCAATGATTTTGTTGTCATGTGTTCCACAAAACGCGGCTCTTTATGCCTTTCACTTAATGAGGCTGTTTACCATTTGAGGACCGTTCATTAAGCTGTGTAAAGATTATACCTGCAGCTTACGAAACTAAGGGGTCTCCGCCGCGTTAAGATTCAAGTAGCGAGATTATACTGTTCACGTGCTGGAATGCTCGACAGTTCCAATTATCCCTGGCTTCATTATAAACTCAAAGTTATTTAGCCTTTCACTCTGAGTCATGCAGGGTTAAATACTTGACAAGGTAAAAAAATTTAAACCAGTTCTGCATTTTAAATTTTGTTTACAGTTTGATAGTAAGTAAAACCTCACGAAGTTAATAACTAAAAATTATGATATGACGTGCACTATGAACAATAAACAATTTTGGTTGTAGTCCACTAATTTATTCCAATTCAAAAATAAACACTTTCAACATCGATGGGGGATAGGGGGAAATCAGCATTTGAAGAGTTATCTTTGCACAAAATAAACAACATAGCAGCGTGGTGCAATCTCATCGTCCTTGTTAACACGACGGCAACAGGTTTTAAATACCCTGCAGCAGGACGGGAGGAGGCTGGCCAGTGAAACGCGATCTCGTTCGGTTTTATGTGGAGTAAGCCTGGGCACTACAAGATCTCTACTCTTCAGCTCCAACTTCGATGGCGAAACAAAACCGACTCTCTTATGTTCTACACGGTGTATTTCATCAATTTGCAAATACGAAGGCAATAGTTTGCTAGCTGGTTAGAATTCATAACACTCCGTTTGTATGTATGTAAAGATCGCCGTTAATCTATACTATAGTATTTGAAATGGATGAATCTTGTTCCAAAAGAACTAGACCTTTCGATCGATGAAAGTAAAGTGAAGTGAAGTTTGATACGCCCCGAGAATTCGTGAAAAGTTGAAAGCATTTGTCGATAGTGTAGCCGAGTAAATGTTAGTGAAAGTGTTATTCATAGAGATCCATAGGACTTACACACGTCGAATCGCAACATCAGAATCAACGAGGAGAGAACTGAAAAAGACAGCATTTTAGTCATTTCAAATATTTTCCATTTTACTTTAGAACAGGCGTCGAATTACAGGAGAACGAAGTATTACTTTATTCGTTGTCTATAGTATAGCTTTCCCTTATTTACGTCATCATTACAGTAGCTCCGACTGATACCCAGTCTCCAGGTATCAATCCTTCTTGCTCGGACCCCTTTCGTTTCAGCGCCCAACCTATTCCCGCTAATTATCGTGATAAACGTATAGAACTTGTGATAAGTGTACAGCGGGTTGCCACTGTAACTCATTCATTTTAGGGAATATGATCTCATTACTATCTTTCCTATTTAGCACGAGCTACAATGGTAACTCGTTGTAGGTTTTCGTTTCTAAAACCAATTTGAAATCGACACAGTTGGCCTCAACTTGGCCACCATTTCAGCTGAAAACCATTGACAACCACGTGACCAGTGCTAGACGTCACTTTTGCGGAGTTGAAGGTGTCGAAGGTTTTCAAGTTAATGATTTACCGTTATTTATCGGCGTCAATTTTACGTTATTTCAGTTAACAATGCTGCAGTTGTAGAAACAAGCCTTTAGTTTATAAATGATGTGAATTTTAAGATCACTGAGTAAATATCAACTAGTGTTTTTAAAAATTCAATGATATGATATGATATGGTCGGGTGGCGTTAATTACACTACACTGCCGTACTCTACTGCTATTTTTAAATACTAAATAGACAAACAATCTTTAACTTTTGACGGTAACTCCGGTTTGAACTGAATTAGCTGTAAACACAAAAAACATATGTGATATGGATATAAAGGTCTCGATAAGACTGAAGGAGATACTTTAATACTTTCCAAAATACTTTAAATACATTTTTTTCGTTTCAATATTGAACAAGATTAAGTAGAGATCAAGAAATAGTAAGGTGTGGAAAAGTTAAGACGGACTTACCAATCTAAAATTAGGTTGGCACGTACGTGCGTGTTTGTAAGTAAGTAGTGTGGGTTTCTTTCAGAGATTACGACGTACTAACAACAGGATGTCTGTCTATTAAATGGTGTTGTCGAAGCTTCATACATATCTTGACCCTGCTGCACCAGGGCTGTAAACTGTTTGTGTACTTAGTATTCCTAGCCTAATTTCACAAGATAATTTTCTTTCTGGCTGCGAAGCTAATTAGTGTCTGAGGTCAGGTCGTATTATATATTGTTGACGAATTATTTGAATAAGACCAAGCGCAAACTGGGACTATAAAACAACTACTGTTTAACTTTAACAAATATGCTTTACTCCAAATTACAATCTATATCAAGGAGAGATTGATGCGTCAGAATAAACGGGATTCAAAGTTAAGAAGTTTGCGTGAAAAATATAATTCAAACGAGTTTTCAGGACATGAATTCCTCTGACATAGACATATAAACAAACAACGATCTCCTTAATTGCTGCACAAACATTTAGGGAATGTTATTTGCTAGAAGGACCTTAGTTCCGATCGATCCTTTCCATCACTCTATTTTGGTCTAAACAAACACATTTTGTTTCATTTATAAAAAGCTAGTCTTTGTACTGATCACGTTTTCTCCCTTGAATCTCATCACTCCTTGTGATGGTTTTAAAATATCCATTAAATAATTTATTTATTCAGATAGTTCCGTTTTTTAAAATGGTCTTTTAGATTCTTCTCTTCTGTCTTCATTACGTCTTAGTGTTCTATTTTCCACTACGATTTAATTCAGCAATGAATGACTTAAATGTAGTGCTACCAAGAGGTTTATTTATCATAAACTGTGGGGACAATCATCACCTGCTCTGCATTGGTATGTGATAAAGGAGTGCTCGTGCCAGATCGTGCAGATACTAGATTCTGGATAATAATACAACAGCTTACTGCTAAAGCGTGCCGAACTCCTGCCTGCCTGCCAGCATCAACCTTTGCATGGGGTTGAGGTGTTGATTTAATATGAAAAGTGCTCATAAATGTTGCAATCGACCTTTGCTATCCAACATGAAGAGGTATTGCTGATTGGAAACTAGAAACTGTTGTGTTTTGTAATTGCAACAGCTAGAGAAAATAATTCCAGTTTACACACTTGCTATAAAATCAAACTGAACCGACTGATGTATCCAAGCCAGTGATAGCAGAAGAAACGTCGCGTCGCTTCTTTTCCCCAAATATAGAATTCTATGCTATGGCAGAGCTTTTGCTGCCCATGTCCAAAATGAGAAATTAATTAACAGGGAATTTAATTAGATCTAATGAGCTCCCGTCTGTTTTTGCTACTATAAAATATGGGCGCGAGTGTCCAGGTGGTAGAGGCCGTAAATGCGAATACAAAAGACATGTATTAGTCATTTGATAGTTAATAAGATAATGTCATTCGTACTCATTTTGCGTTCATGTTCAGCCCGCTGAAAAATAGCCCCGGGGCATACAAAGCCGCAAAGTTAAGAACTGAGTGTGGGCTTGACAGTGATAATGAGAAAATCGACTGACAAACAAAACTAATATTTCCAATCATTCCAAGATCGTTATCTGCAGAACTTTACTCGACATCCGCGCACGTTGAGCACTGCCAAGACCTCCTACCCCTTGTCAATTAGCGAGTGCGAACATAGCCCCAGGACGTCTAGCTCGTGCTAGAGCCGTTCGTTTCCCATTTCTCTCTCTGATGC
The DNA here is from genome assembly GCA_024757865.1 of Epizoanthus scotinus. Lineage (NCBI taxonomy): Eukaryota > Metazoa > Cnidaria > Anthozoa > Zoantharia > Epizoanthidae > Epizoanthus > Epizoanthus scotinus. The sequence goes on along the minus strand of JANUFV010142773.1, from coordinate 17,872 downwards.
AATGTAGAGTATAGTAACCACGAAAACAGAATCAGTTCTTCAAAGTCAAGGCCAAGGGCCAGTAAGAAGGAACTCGATATATTTTCTCAACTCCAAGTTCAAGTGTACACGTTACATAGCTTATGCTCAATGTCCAATCTTTTTCTAGATATAGTGCTTCACGAGAAAAGGCTTGTTCACCATCAAGCCAATCAGTTTTGTATTCCTAATTATTTTATGAAAATAAATATTATAATACTTTATACGATAGTTATATGGCATGACTCCACCCCATTCAAACTCCTTTGCTAATATTAGTCTCCTTGAGAACAAACCAGACATTTCTATTATTTTAGATGAATCGTTTGTATTTCCATTTACTATTAAACTAAAATGATGAGCATGTTGACCATATAAATGAGTAGCCGAGGTTATGTGTCCAATAAATAGCGGCTATTTATGGACAGTTTTACCACCAGGTGCGAGTTTAATTTCACTTCAAGCATTTGCGAATGTTTTAGCTTGTATTCAGCCAAGACCGAAAATAAACAACATTGATATTGTCTATATTGTTAACGTGAATTTTGACGCTGAAATTGCAGATTAGTATACGCTGAAACATAAATCTGTAGTTATGCTGACCATTGGGGACGTTTAATTAGGCCACGCAAGAGGCCTTTAATATAAAAATGTCTATTCACGACTTAAGTGCGCAATATCTCTATTAATTTAACTGTTGAGAGGACAATTGGAAGAAGAGGTGACATTTGAAAAGCGAAGACACGACCTTTCGTTAATAATTTAATTTCAATCAAGATGAGAAAACAAAAACACTTTCAATGCACGTGTTTTTCAAAATAGGACGGCCTTGTTCAATATTAGTGTATTTATTTATTTTAGAGTATCGTGTCCAGGTACTGAATTCCAATTACATTCAAACAGTTCATTAGACTTTTCACGTGTTCATGGTTATTGAAATAACACTAGTTATCGTTGCTTCTGATCATTGTCTTTTTAAATTGAGACTTAATTATCGGTCATTAATTTGAAGTTAATAGTTTCAAGAACTATGCAAATGTAAATTTGGTTGGAATAGGAATGCTCGTTATTTCTGCTGCCATATATACTAAATTTGTGCTGATACAGTTTTGGTTCTGGAATCGAATTAAAAATAATTCCGAGACCAGGACAAGTATTATAATTAGTAATAGATGATTCCTGCCTATACAGACCTTTCATTGAGATTCAGAATTGAATAATGCACGCCGTTTATAATACTTAGCAGTTCGTTCTCCGCTGTTTTTCCATTTTTTTTTTTGGTTGTTCAATGTTTCTAGGAGTTCATACATCAATACGTATCCAACCATTTATAGATTACACCATCTACTTCTCGTATTTACAAATATCATATTCTTCAAAAGTGGAAGTACTTTTCAGCGCTTCGATATCCAGGATTGGGCAGCAGATTTGATGTCTGGTTCACTAGCTCTATGATCTGTTCATTTACAGAATGTCTACTGCTGTCATGTAAAACTACGTACAGAAATAAATACCACGGTTTCATTAAATTTATATTGCTCAAATGCAATCCAGGGCTCGAAGTTTTCATTGACCTAACAATTCAACAAGCCACTCACAGTCTATATTAGCACATTGTTTTCCCAGGTGCATCGATGGATTGCGATCTGATGCTTTCCTGTATCCGTTTGTACCTACAGTGTAGTGCAAAGGTTACTGATCTGTGTCTAGCGGTTGCACTAACCGCAGTCTGGGTGCTTGTGTAACATTGCCAAGCCCGCACTATACAGTTGTAGCGCTGGAATGCCCCATCATCTCTGTCCGATCTGTTGCAGCTAAATAAACTTATCAGCCTTGGGGTTGTCATAAACCTCACCGGCATCCACACCCTTCAACAACCATAGATGGGTAATTCTTAAGAATTACCTTCTTGCTTTCGTCCACATACAGCATACTAATAGGTGCTAAAGCTGTTGGCACGCAGCAAACGGAGGGTACGGCGCTGGGATTAACATTATGAACAAGAGTCTGTACAATAGCATGGTTGGTTGAGTTTAAATGGTTATCGAGGGGGAAGGGGCAGTTTCCTTGGCAATAATATGCAGCATAACCTTGAGGTGCTATTATCCAGTCGTTCCAGCTGACATCCTCAAAGTCAACATAAAGAGGACGACGATGACAGTAATCCACCTTTTTCTTTTTCTTGGGGGAAGAAACAGCACTTCGCTTTTGTCTTCTTTGTTTATGTTCCTTTCCATCATGCGTATATGCTACCAGTAGCGGCCGTTGCTCGTGCCATTCGTCATTACTTAGTATCGTTTCTTGTTTCTGCGAAAGTACCACCACTGACTGTAATTCGTCTTGACCTTCTTCCACGAGGGTATGCACTTCCAATCCATAATTTTCCTGAGGCATTTTAGCCCAGTGCCGAACTGCTGATAAAACGTCAAAGGTCTCCCACCCACCAGTTGCAACATCAACATGACGCGCATCTAGTAACCGAAGTCTGACTGGACGAATTGTAGCTATTGGTTTCAACACCTGGTAAATGCTGACACGGTAGATTTTCTTTCTCCGCGTGAACGTATTAGTTTTCGTATCACCTCGATGGTAAAGACGGAGTTCCGAAGTTGTTACATTCTCATTACTCGGTAAGGTTGAGGTGTTGAAGGTCAGAACCATCACGTTGTCTTGTCTTCCCGGAAATTTCTCGACCCGGTTATCTGCAAATATATCAACAACTCAAATCAAACAATTTTCATATAAGAAGGCAGAAATGTTCATATATACTAACTGAATCAGTTAATCAGCATTTCTTTTGCCAGTCACTGCTAGATATTTACAGTTCTTACCCGCGTGATGGTAACTACGAACAGTGTTAGCTGACGTCCACTTGCCACCGAATCTAAAGTTTGTAGATATCCAATCAGGATCTTCCGTGTGACTGTGATATAAATCCTTCATATACTGAGGAACTTTAAGCCCTGGTTTCGGTCTCGGGCGAGAACTGAGACCCAAAGATCTTAACAGGGTTTGCTCGATCATCTTAAATTGCTCGGTGTCCTTGATAGTAGGAATTCTTCGCCCGGCATCGAGTTTGTCCACGTACAGGGCACTAATGAAGAGCGGGATGGTTGCCCCAAAGAATAAACGGCCAACACAAGAGATCAACATTTTGATTTACACCAAAGGACGTCCTGTCAGAAAACAATCAGAAAAGAATTGTTATAATGTGATATTTAATTACGCTTTTTATGCACGTCTCAGGACTAATCCAGGTGCATAAAAGACATATTGATATTTCACAAACATAAATATACAAATAGGACCACTGGACAGATTTTTCCGACTGAAACATTTTCAAGCATCGTTCTTAAACGCATTGCTTGATCTCAAATGGGACGAAAATATTATAGATTACCTAGTCATAGCAGCAAATAGAACGTGCATCGTGTCACTCTTATAAATACAAAATGTTTGACCTACTAGTACGCCAATAAAACATATACTTAAGTCACCTTTGTCGCGAAGATTCAGTTGGCTGCAGCAATTACCACGTATAACATTAAGGTTAAAATCGCAGGAAATACAACTGCGATTAGTTTCATAACATCAGTACACGGCAAGACAAATTAAGGAACTTGGATCAAGTTGCAATATTTGCTGTGATTCATAATAAACTCTCGAATCCCGAGCTAAGCCCTCCAGGAGTTATAATGGAAATCAGCAGGGCGCTATAAACTAATTGTATAACTAGTCAACACCATTCTGAATCGCGCTGCTCTCGGGGCGACAAAATCATAACTTGCCCCCAAAGAGAACTGCAAACAACTCATGCAAAGACAATGATGATTACTAGGCAGCAAGAAATGAAAGGCATTCTTGACCCCTCTTTAAAAAGCGGTATATACAAAAGCAACGCTACCTTGTTCAACTACCGCGGTAAATTTAGTGTGAAAGCTGTTGCCAATATACATAGTCTTCTTTGAATAGAAGTCAAACGATGGGTCTCCTCTTTTACACTCACTCACCTTTCCAAAAGAATGGTCCCGCTCAAGAGACATGTGCCACGGTCGTTTGCGGCACTTACTAACGTTTATGAAGCCTAGTCTTTGTTAAGAGAGCGTAAAACAACTCAGTAGGAGGTCTATTTATACACTACCAGCGGAAGTTATCCAATAATTACATAGACTATTAAAAATGAATTAGATAGGTCCTTGAAAAATAGCAAACGCTATAAAAAGGTGAAGGTGAAAACTCGATTATCGCTTCCCGTAACCCGAGAAATAAACTGAGATTCAACAAAACGCAGTACTTAAGAGGCTAATTGTTGTTTGCAATCAGATAACAGGCGAGGTTTAGAATTTTTCAACGAATTAAGGATGAGCGCAGCTCTTGTTGAGCCGTATATATGAAATGATTTTCGTAAGCCGATAACATATTGTCAACGATAATTTCCACTCATTAGTTTAAGACAAAAGTTAAGACTGATACAAACGATAACGCACGTGTAAATGAATTTTGTCTTTTGTGCACATAACTCAGAGACTGTATAATTTACCGTAAGAGAACAAAATAGAGTATATTAGACATCAACAGCAATACAAATTTCACAAAATGAATTTGTTCAGGAGTAAACAGTAATTATACTGCGTTAGCTAGTACTTTTGAATCCTCTCGTGCGTAAGAGGTTTTAATTTGATAAGATATCCGGCTCCGAAGCATGTTTATCCCATTTCCTGAATATATCACACCCATGATCGATAAGCAAGCTCGTATTTTTTTACGTCGACCAAGTGGCAAGTGCCAATCCTAATAAGAAGATTCTCGAGCAGAACACTGATTACGGAAGAACAAGTCCGTAATTTCCTGATGAGGTTATTGGGTCAACTGGTTTCCGGATACTCGAACATCAATATAAAGGACACAGTTATTTTTCTTTTTACTATCAAGAGCCAGAGAGGTAAAATAAATTGTGTTGTCTCTATAAAGTGTAACTGTTATACACTGTAGACCAACTGTGGGATGCTGTGAGCATAATATAAACAGCCGACCAATAACGTATACAAATGCGGTGTATTTAGACAAAAAAGATTCTGTCTCTGTCAATTATGCAGCAATAATCATGTAAGTGTCCTGACTGAACAAGCCTAGCACAAACCTTGCTATAAATCTCAAGACTTACCGAGGAGAGCTGAAGCCGGAAGATGAAACACGTGACTTGAAGACATATACGTACTAAACACAATGCTTCTTAGCATGTGATATAATGTCGCTGCCATGCCACAAAGGGATAAGTCAAGAGATAACATTAACGACAAATTCTGATGTCTTACCTTGATCGGTAGAAGTTGCGTGCACTGACAACAGGGGAGATCACGCGTTACAATATCTGCAAAAGACATTATGTTAGAACATTTTGAGTACACTTAAAATTAATATATGCTTCTTCAAAGCAAACTAATATACTATGCTGCTGTAGGTTTTTGTTTTGCATAGAACAGCTATAAGTTCTACTTAAAAAGACAAGCTTTCGTGATCTTACATATCAGCCACTTCGGCTACATCTTCCGCAAATTCAGAAGTTGTAGAAAAGAAAAGGAGAGGCTTTCACATGATTACTGAGGGTGTTTCATCTCAACAGCTGTGATGGCCAGGAGTAGTATAAATATTTGATCCCTCTTCGTTTAATTCTCAGAAGTTCTATGTAACAGAATTCCAAACATTTTATAGTTCCATAAGGACAACATAAATGTAGTCACTGAGAGATAACTCCCGGCCTAAGTATGTGGTTTTGTTTGTCCTCACAGCTACACGTGAGGTATTACACTCGAGTGCAAGACTTAACTAAGGAAGACATGCATTCCAAGGAGTACTTAAAGTTTGTATCATCTCATCATTATCAACTGAACTCAAATTCTACTTTCAAATAGTAACAAGCTAAGACTGAGTAGTATATTCTCTAAGGATTTTTTTCATTACCACTTGAACATCTCAGTGTCGTATATATGTGATTCGTGACTAGAAAAGGAAGTCTCATAATGTGAACGTGTATGCATGCACACAAAGGGGTGAGAGGGATAACTAAACTTCGACTTCCTATAAGTATAATTAAACAACTATTTATAAAGCAGAAAAGCATCCGCAGCTGTTGCAGCAGAATAAATCAATAAATCCTAAACCTGTGAATCAGGAAAATTCAATGATACTGACAGTACTGGATGGTAAGGAGAGTAATGCTCCGAAAAAGGAAGTTCAACATCAGTTTGTACAATAAATCGATGGTAAAATGGAGGTTGAATTAGTCATTAATAGCATTTACAAATTGTAACGGATGTTGTTACGATGATTAGTCCGTTTTATCTATATAGCTATATTTCTTCTTCCTATCACGCTATAGTAATTAGTTTGTCTTCTGTTTGTTTTCTATTATAAATAGCCATCCCAGTTTATTTTTACTGTTTTGATTGCAAGATTTGTTGAAAGATATATTAAAGTTAAATATGCTGTAATTTAATTATATCTGACTGAAAAGTGTTTTTTTTTAAAAACTGACAAACAAATTACTATTATCATCATCATCATCATCATCATCATCATCATCATCATCATCATCATCAAATAGATAGTTATTTTTTTATGTACGGCACAATTATTGCGGTGGAGCTAAACTCTCCCAGTCACCCCTTCTCCGCGGTCCCTGCATGACGCGAGGTATAGAAACAAAGAAGCCACGTAGCAAACGAGAAACTCCCGTTATGACGACACGTAACAGCTTTGTAGCAGTGACTCCACAAAAATGGCGTTGAAAGAAGGATTCAATTCAAACGACATAATTTTCAGGCAAATGTAAGATTCACAAGTGTTCATATTTGTGTAAACATATGAGTATCATTTTTAGCATAAGGTTACTGGAATGGCAAGTGTGCTAGTGCTTCTTTCGACATAAAGGAGACCTTTTCATTAAAACAAGGTGATATCCTCGCTTTGGATTAAATAACGACTTGGAAAGATCATCTATTTTCATTCCTTATACCAATATATATATATGGTATCAGCAAAGGTATTTTTTATCAAGTTCAAATTGCGAAGCACTATAAGTACACAAAACTCCACAAACAATCCATAAATAGTTTACAAAGCCTCACTTTACCTTGTGGTTCAATGCTACCCACGCATAACTAATCAGAAGAACAACTCACACGCATTAATTGTCTTTGACATGACTCACAATTTGTCGAAAGTAACTTCCATTGAGGACAAACGACTGATTTTAAATTAGTTTCCAACACAAACACAACTGGGGGCAAGTTCACAAACGTAAACAATTGCTTTTATATCACAAAAGTATTCTTTACATACGGAGTACATAGCACGGATTTTTAATTAAAGATTTTTGATTTGTCAAAACCTTGATGAGGGGTCGTGATAAATAACTTCTTTGCATTAATTATGTCATTGATAAATTTACAAACAGAAAGTTCCAAATTTAGCTTGCGATACATTATTGAATAGAAGGCTACTCTAGCTCTATTGCGATAAACTAAAGTTTCGTTCAGTATGCAACAAAATTACTTGATACTTGAAACAAGTGCGTATACCAGCCACACTAGAGGAGAAATGCGGAGAAAACCAGGACTACGTTTGAACTTGTTTTCTAATGAAATCCTGCTGTATGCCTTGTACGTGTTAGCTCCAAGTCAGTTTTTATTGGATTACATTCTAACATTGATAACAGGCACTTTCTAGTTTCTTCCATTTCAAATTCACCGCCGTGTGTGAGAATTGTTCCGTGTTATGGTGCTTATGAGCGTTGAGTTGTTTGGTAGCAAGCAGTGTTCGTACACTTTCAATTTTCTAAAATTATTTTGCAAATTTCATGACCTAAAATTTTACAAATGTTTTGAAAATTGATGGATAATGAAGCGGTTTTCTTTTTTAAAATCAAAATCACGATTCTAGTTTGTTAGCACAAAATCAGATTTCCCATGACTTTCCATGACTTATTTTGATTTTCCAGGATTTCCAGACTTTTCCATGACTTTCCAGGATTTTCATGACCCTTACGAACCCTATAGCTGTACTGCTGTCAAAGGAACGCCCTTTGTTGTGGATAACGCAAGTTTTTCAACAAGAAATAGTGCAGTAGTGACTGTACTTATTCACGACATCCCACTATACTGATCTATTTTACATATTCTCAATATTTTAGTGCACCTGTAGACCGTAGGACTAGGAAATTATTCACATGGATTTGCTAAACGTTTTTGAAAATCTGAGATGTCGTGAAGACAGTTGAGCACTGAGGGTACTGGGATGCTATTTTTGAAAACCAAGTTCAGCCACAGTATAATACAGAGTAGCAAACCTATTGGCGAGTCGCAACTTCTCTTGTCATCACGATTTTGTCACGTTCTTTCTATAATGTCATTGTTTTTACTTTACTGAGTATGGTATACGTACTCCCGCAAAGTTCAGAGAACAAACAGTAATACATCGGTAGGGATCCATCTTTACAAACAGTGAGAGCATTGCTTGTATTTAAAAACACAAAAAGAAGAGATTACTAGAGTTTACTAGTCCAAATGGTGATCTGTGACAGACAAAAGGATTCTATTTTCCTGTGGGAAAAGGCTTCGAGGAGACAAAGTAAGTCCAACACTTTAGACTTTCGGACTTGTTGAATGTTGTGCTGATTACAACTACATGTATGAATATTACTATATAACTGTTGAAAATATTATAGTTAGTTTATTTATAAAAGGAACTATAAATAGCTATGTTACTATAATAAAGTAGAAATAAATTTTAATATATATAGCGCCATTTCTGAAGATTCAATGGCGCTTTACAACGATATAATAGATCTTAATTAAAATTACTTCTATTTAAAGTATTGAAAGATAGACTATTATTTAAAAGGCTCTACAGTCTATACCTATGCCCATTTAAAAAACAATTTGAGAATATAATATTGTCGCCATTACAAGACGAATTATATCATGAAACAAACCAGAACAATAAATCATTGCCGGACATTGCTTTGATTTGTTTTCGAATAATTTCTAAACAGTACCCCGTGTTGGAAACTTCAGGAAACCTCGCTTTCTGTGAATAAATAGAAGTATTATTCGGATTTCACAATATGATCTCGGCGAGCTTGTTTATGTGTTTTGGCACCAAAAGTAACGGCTAGTGTTAATGGATTCAGGCACGGAAACACAACCCACAAAGTTGCACCAGTAAATGTCTGCACGTGTGTGCCACGTGTATGAGTATTTCCCATTTCTAAAATAAACACAATTGTACCATAACATTTCGTATCTCGTCAGAAAATTTTGATGCGTAAGTCCCTTGGTACCTCATGATGGGTAAAGAAGATATAGGGAAGAATGCAAATCTTTGAATAACTCAGTATACACGACTGTGCTTCCAGCTGACAAGCAGTCACTCTTACCATCACCTCCATCCATCACTGCCAAGACCTTTGGTTTGATCGTGTTTATTCTACCCGGGAATATAACGTAATGACTGTTTATGTTTGAATAAAAGATCTATTAGCACTTCTTTATGCCCTCAGATTGTTATGCGGTACGCTGGGCATGCAATATATAACTTAATCAAACTTGTGAATATCAGCAAACCTGACGAAATGCTCTTGGGGTTTAAGTTCTTAATTAATATAGAAATATAAACAAATTGTGAGCAGTATCAAAAGTGAAAGATTTTCTACTGTACAGTATAGCTGCTGTCACTCAGTTTCTCGGCTATGCATTTTACGGTTTGTCATAGATTTGGTTAATGGGGTTAACATTGCCTTGGACATATTTTGGCAGTTAAATTAAATTTACACATTGTTTAAGTTTAGTTACATTGACAGCTATAAGTGAGGTTCTGTTTCACACAACCTAAAAAACAAACTGCATCCATTCCGCTACGACGACAAGGGTTTAGAAATAATCTTTCACATTTCTACTGACTTAATGATGATTTAAATTGAGTAAATTCAATACAGAAATTATTGTCTTTGTTCACAGTTAAGAATATTTACACCATCTTCGTGTGTGGCAAAGGTTTCTTATGAAAAGTAATGAACTTTTAGATTTCGCTTTACTAAGCAGCTCCGATAAAACCTCAAGACCTTTAAGGACAACTAGCTCCAGAAAGCATTACAGTCACTGACAAATGTTAAGATAAATGTCTTATTCCAAACATCCGGAAAAGTATTAACTAAAGCTACTTGCTATGGTTACTAATTAGCAACTGCTGAATAAAACAACATGAATAACTCCGTGGGGGTTGTAATTGCCAACAACAGAACACTCGTATCGTGGCACACCGCCATTTATGGCTGAAATCCTTGCTACAAAACTAACTCTGCAAAGCCAATTAAACTTCCATCGTGTTAAGCTAACAGGAAAAAAGCCTTCTGCAGATAACACCACTCCCAGAATATCGAAGTAAGTTACAGTTTAGAGACACCTATCATTAAAAATTGCTAGAACGTTGGAATAGAAATCAACAGGTCCAACAGGAAATAAATTATCTCTCCTATGAGCAGTCCCAAAATCAAGAAATATTTGTTCGCTTCGGGACAAAATAGTGGATCGGCAAATGACAAATTATCTTGCAGTCACTAACCTCTATTTCCTGTTAATCTGTATCTGAATATGTTTCCTCCGATGGTGATGTACTCTGTTTGTGGAGCTTACAAAGTTGAACAAAATGTGCAAGAGTCGTTTTATACACGATTATGAGCCCCCAACAGGTTTCTTACAACGTCAACCAGATGGCTTAAATGTCATTGTCATTAGCAAGAATGGCAGCTATTGTCTCAGCGCAATTCAACGGCTCAGATAATGAACCACAAAACCTGTGAGACAGAGTTCTTATAAAACGTGAGGTCCTTATATTGCAAGTGCGTGCCGCCAATGGTTACATTTCCTTCTACGTATCCGAACAACAATTGGCCACAAAGGAACGTGACCTTTTACATTTTACCAAGTACTTTCCACATTCTTATACCCTTGAAAACGTAAAAACAATTAGAATAAGTACTGTGTTGGCAGATTTGATCAGTGACAGCTAGTAATGTAGTTTATGGCATGTGTTGATCAAGTGTAAATATTAGTCTTGTGGTGACAAAATGACCTGTCGAATATATTCAGTGAGCATGGATTGCAGTAGTAGTCATATGACCCATTATTTTCAGTAAAGACTGTTTAGAACATGATCGAAGACACCAACGATTTCGGGGTGTGAAAGGCTGAATTTTAAGCCTTCCGCACGGAAGGTCATTGCAGCTGAAAGTTCCCGTGACAAGCATTAGACTTATTATCAGAAGTATAAAGTCGACAAAATAGAAGTGAGGCCGGAAAGTGAAAACGAAGCTCTTGTTACTTGTTCCTTCTAATGGGCACTGCCATCGAGTCGACTGTTATTATAGACTCGACTAGAGAAATACTCAAGTACAAATCATAGGTAATCATAGCTTAGGTGTGATTCTGGGCCAACCGGGTTTTCTTAAAAGTAGACTTCCGAAGTTGCTTTAAACTTTCCCGTGTCTTTATTTTCAAGTGCAGTCTATTAGTGTCACTTCACTAAATACATTCTACTTGCGCTTGTGCACTGCTTAGTGCTTTTCTATCTTAGAATATGAATCTAAAGAGTATTTTACTATTTATTTTAGACCAATTGCAGAATGTAATTGAAAGGCAATATTTAATTTTCGCGAACATGCATTGTTACAATGTACCTATACCCTCCACAACATTTTTTCTTATCTTTTTGGGTACTACTTTTTGTAATTGTAGAAATAAATAACCGTTGAATCAATGAATGTTATGTGTTGTAGAAAACAATTTCCAAACATCGAGAAATTGATGTCGGCTTGCCGTGTCACGCGTGTGTACTTAAATTTAAATTGATATAAAATGTTGTTTTACCATAAAGCATTTCAAAATAAGGGTTTCGTCGTAATTGTCTGTCTGTCCACAACAATGTTGCTTCAAATTCCCTCTTAAAAATGAGCAGTATTCAATAGGTGCAATTGTAGACTCCTTTTTAGAGGCCTGTTCACACAGGCGGTTTTCTGATGCAATAGACAAATTAGGTTGGATTAATTTCATAGAGTCTAGGGTAAAGCAAACACAGGTATATAGTCATATATATAAGTGCAAGCAAGTACACATATACATCATATTGCATATTGAATATAAAAGCTGTGCCAATATAAACCTGCATTAATGAAGCTAATTCAATTATAGAACGAAAGACCAATACGTTTGTTAAATTTCCAACATTTCGTGCATGTAGAAAGTTAATAGAAATGCTTAATAATATTGCAAAATGTTTCAGTAAGTTTTGAAGTCAACCGGCTCAAAATCACCTGGAGACAAACAAATAGGAAGAAGTAGCAACATATATTTCGCTGTGAGGCGGTTTCTATCTTGCCAATTTCGATATCACCGCAGTGTGTGGTTCTTTGTTAATACCATTAAAGGTAAAAGCTTATAACTTTTACAGCTTCATTGTCTTTATTCAACTTTAACTCAGGTATTACTAAAAATAATTTGTAAAGAAAGTGTTAATGTTATTTTTCAATTTGTGCGAATCGTCGACTTTAGCTATATATATTTGACTGTATCGCAGACAATATTGAATATATTAATGCCTGCTTATTGAACCGAATGCCATACAGTAAACTCAAGCATGATGACCTTATTTTCTTACCGTTTAACTCATTTTTAGTTTCCCTGACAAAGGAATGAAGTGGAGAAAAACAGATATGATAACATCACCAAGTATTTCCTCAATTGATAACCTAATTGCAATTGAGAACGCGTTTTCTAGGCGTGTTACAGTGATGTAATGAGTAAAAGTTCTAACGGAGACTATTTCGGAAATATCTTTCATTTTTTACTGGAATTTCTTTAAAACGTAGGGAATCCAGAATGATAATAAAAATTTTGTTGGAGTATACATAAAAAATACTCGTTACAAATTCAAAAGCGGTTTCGGGAAGGTTCTTTAAGATACTGCTCAAACAACCTTTGTTGGACTTGCCACTCCCCATTAACATGGTGCAAAGTAATTTCAGAAGGAAAGTTATTAAAATAAACGGTCAAGCATCTAATTTTAGCTCAATGACATTGAAATTTTCCCACTGGTACACTCAAGAAAGTACCTTCAATTTGAAAGCCTGAGCCTCTTTCTTGTTTACTTTAGTATTTTATCTTAGCTTAGGATGGTGCTTACAATTTTGATATATCTATTAACAAAACGGATGGATTTGCCACGATGTTTACCCCACACCCGGAATATATGAATCTCACAATACTTTTTAATATCATAGTACTTTGTACCTGAAAACAATCTACGCTGTACCAATAACAGTGCATGGGCCAGGTCCTGATCGATATCAGAACTGAGGGGGAGAAATCACAATTCACTGCAGTTGTCTTATAAATACGATTAGTGTTGTATTAAAGCAATATAATCTGGGCTCATCTCAGTGAAGTACTACCTTTTATTAAATACTATTAGAGTTACTTCTACCCCCAAGAGCTGGATGACCTGACAATAGTTGCATTACTTAACGCTTGATACGGCTTCTATTTTCATAACGAGTACAATAAAATTGGACCAAACAGGATATTGTTTGCTCAGTACAAGGTGCATTGTTATATAGTAACAGTATGTGTATGCAGTAACAGTATTCTTCGGAATCGAAGTTTGAAGGCTTGAAATTCCTTATTCTGACTGTGATTTATATAGTGACGATGCCAAGGTTAAATCAGTTCAGATCTATTTACTGGACTATTGCACTGACGAGTGTCAGTAAGTATAGTAAACTGAACAAAGCCATTGTACAATGAACGTAAAAGGACATCAAGAAATTAACCACTGGAATACAACAGGAAATTCTAAATGAAAAATAAAGTCATTCAATTTATAATTAATGATATAAAGTTCCTTCATAATTCACGCCCCGAGACAAACAAGGCTGACAACTGAACAATGCGCAAGGTTAACAAAAATGTCTTCTATTTCCTTAAATTTGTACGTATTGTTACTGTTTTAAAAACGCTCCTTTGATGAGTATAACTGCAGGTAAGATGAATTTAGATTTTAAATTGGGTTCTATATTTCAATCTGTTATAACAGAGCACAATGAATATGAAGCCATTGAGTAAACCAGCCATACTCTCACACAACCTTTACACGGTTATCAAGAACCAGGATCATTTTTCTTATACATTTTCAAACAACTTCAGCTTAAAATGAAAATTGTTCATATTTCTGAACTAATAAGTCAATGGAATACGTAAATCATAACCGAATATCGAACCATTTCCACAACGCTTATGTATATACATATGAATTACTGACTGATTTCTGTTGGTCGTCAGTCTCCAGTTTCTTCAGTTCAGTGCACTTTAGAAGGGAAAATATTCCGTTGAGCTTATTTAGGCAAACATTTAGTGTACATACTTTAAAAACGTAGACGGCTATATTTCCGAACCTGCCTCCTCAGACTGAAGTTGTTCTTCAAAAATTTGTAACATACTTTGAGGGCAATTTGAGCCTCGTTCTTATAAGTAAAGCATGCACACGAAATTATAAGTATGCTTAACCAAAGGACACCATCATTTACGTCCCTTTACAACCTGCCATATACCAAAATTAATACTTCAAATAACAATTAAATTAATTTCGTAATCTAATTGTCGATGCTAATAGAATAAGATATTAAGATTGAAATCTTTAATTTTGTACTTTGTCCGGATCGGAAGTCATCAAAACTAGTATCACTACCTTGAATCTATATTTTTCAGTTTACTCAAAGTATTTTTTAACAAAAAGTGTATCCAAAGGGTCACTAATCAAACCCTCTTCTTTTTTCTGGCAGTATCCTACTGGTGGATCTAATACTGGAAGGTACTGCTTTTTAATCGGACAGTTTTACGACCACCACGATTTCACAATATATTGCATCTCTTAAGTAATTTCTATTTCTAATAGCATTTACTATTCGATTGATTCAGTGCCAAATAACAAAGAAACGAAAAGCTTACCTAACGGTTGCTCTCCAAACTCGCAGTTTATGCTGTATCTATAGACTAGAATCCACAGGTATTAAACATTTCTAGCAAACTGAACACATTGTATTGATCGACAGCAATTGTCACTAAATACGTTCGTTTATCTGCCACTTCCTTTATCTGTTCACTTTATTACCTTGAACTTGGTGCGCAGTTGCAGTTACGTGTTGAGTAACTGGATCAGTAACCGTTTCCCACGTGTCTCCCACGAATGGAAGTATTTATGATTCTTGAAGATAACAGCACTTAATCAAACAATGTACTTCTAGAAACCATTTTTGTAAGCACAAATGAAAGATATAATAACTAATTGCCAGGAAAACTAAGTTTAGAACGAGAGTGACTAAAGTCAGTAAAGAACATCTAAAACACGTAAAAACAATGCATGAACAGCCCAGAAAATGGGTTATAACCGTATACTGTTACGGAAACTGCGGCAGTCTGACCAGACGACCAGACTAAACAGAGAAAATATTTGCACCTTCAATTTCGTGATTAGATAAAGCAAACTTTTGTTGTCACAGTCACTGAGAAGTCTAGAAGACATACAAATTATTTCCTATGAAAATGTAGAAGAAGAAAAGAAGGTGTGATCTAGAAAAACTACGACTTTGAACGAAAGCCCCGAATTATTTACCAAACCTGAGACTGATTGGAACATGACATCTTCTCTGTATAGCATGTTAAAGGTTGAAAACATTTTATATGATTTCAAACTTAAAAAGATAAACAAAATCCCACTATATAACAGCTGAAACACAAATAAGACGGGTAAAAGATGTATAATGGATAAGAACAAATAAAATAGTTTCACTCCTGTTTCAGACTGTAACTGAAAAATGTTATCAGAACATGAAAATAGGATTATGCAATAACCCACCAATATAGACAAGAGGGCAATTACATATTGGCTTGGAGTTCGATAATGCCGGCTGACCTCCCAAGCAAACGTTGATAAAATAGATACTAATCATATGTTTCGATAATTAACACAAAACATATCGGCGGAAAAGTTCGCCTTGTTTTTGAAAACAAAATATACAAATACATACCAGAAAGGGTCAATTTTCTCGAAGTGCAATTCTTTTCTCCTTTCTTCGCTTACTTTATGTTTGTTACAAGAAGACGTCTACCAATGCAAGCATGCGAAATAAACTGGCTGGTACACTCAAATAATCATCTTGGGTAATTCAATTTGAGTGATAGTGTCGTTCGTGGTGCCATAGTAAACAACACCAGAATCACGATATAATTTTAGCGTATTTAACCGAAATTCCGTAAAATCTTCAGAATCATCCAGTAACATGATAGATCATGTACCAGGTCACAACCTGACTGAGAACGAGAACTTCATATAATCATCAAAGCAGCCGACAATACAGATGCTCTGACTCCGTGTTGGAAATATTTCGGTTTCGTTTATACCGGAAAGAATGATGGCAGAATAAAAGGTGAGACTGCGCCCTTGGGACGCCAGAGATAGATTACACTTGCGATAAGCAAGTTTTGCACTATATATTGCATGCAAAAGTTATTAGAAAACGTCGAGAAAGGAAGTCATCAGGAAATGGTAACAAATATCAAGTCTCTAAGTCATAAAAATAGTCTTAAATGATTTTCATTAGCATAGCCTGTAGGTGGATAGCTTTGCTCGGCTCTGATTTTATTTGTGAAAAGTTAGTGTCGTTCAGAACATATTGTTCACAATTCACCAATTGTATTGTCTTTTGATTATTTCCTCCAAAGGTTTTTCCCGGGAGGGTTTTCCAGCTGGCTGTCACAGTGTTCATAGATTAACTAACGTAATTGTATACAGTTTCTTACAATAATTATAATAAAATGTTGGTGTATTCAGTGCCATTGTTTGCTATTATTCGGTTAAAGCCAATCGCAAAATACTGAAAGAAACGGAAACATTTCTCATGAAAGACGTCTAAGTAGCTAGTGCAGCTAGCCTCAAAATAAACAAATTAGAAAAAGGACTAACCTTATCTTGAAAGAATTTCGTAAAACCGTACTGCTTGGTATCCTGAATGCTTGTGTAATTAATACCAGTAGTAATGCAGCACTGATGTTTCGTCGGTAACTAAAATGTAAATAGTGTATTTGGCCTATTAATAAACTTTATAAAAACTAATGTTCCGCAAAATGTATTGTAAACGCGCTACTAGTGCTGGTAAACGCTGTATAAAACGTCAGAACAAAACAGAAATGAGACAAATATCGGATGTACAGTTATCTCACCGCAACACAAGGATGACGTTGGCGTGTCGCTTATCTTTCAAAGAATTATCGCATGTGCAAGCCTTTTAATTGTAAACACCTATCATTGTATATGTTTACAGAAATGTGACCAGTTCTTGCCAGGCCCTAGCCCTCCGAATGACAAATTGGGAGTTCAAGAGTGTTAAATGAAATACAATAACTGCTAAACTGGCAGGCAAGAGCTATGGGCATCGTAAAACGAATTGGAGGGAACACTTTATAGTCAATACAAAAAGCACTGACGAGCGTCATCACGAGTTCTAAAAGGCCTAGACAGCCATTTTTTTGCAGAAGACCTAAGAGTATTATACCGCTACGCTTCAAGTTCTCCCTGGAATGCATACCCCGACTTCCCAAAGGAATAGATCTAGGAAATCATGTTCACGCACGAGATGCAGTCTGTAGCTAACCACTTCCAGCCTACGTTTAATATATTCTTCTGTCTTTACAAAAGAGTGGGGGTTAAATAGACGAGGAGGGCTTACTACATTTTGGGTCAACCCCCC
>JANUFV010142662.1:0-11429 GCA_024757865.1 Epizoanthus scotinus | reverse complement strand
TACCATACCTGGTACATACTGTACATACCTTACGTGGTACATACTGTACATACTTTACCTGGTACATACTGTACATACCTTACCTGGTAGATAATGTACATACCTTACCTGGTACATACTATACATAATTTACCTGGTAGATACTGTACATACGTTACCTGGTACATACTGTACATAATTTACCTGGTACATACTGTACATACCTTACTTGGTACATACTGTACATACCTTACCTGGTAGATAATGTACATACCTTACCTGGTACATACTATACACAATTTACCTGGTAGATACTGTACATACGTTACCTGGAACATACTGTACATAATTTACCTGGTACATACTGTACATACCTTACCTGGTACATACTGTACATACCTTACCTGGTACATAATGCACATACCTTACCTGGTACATACTGTACATACTTTACCTGGTACATACTGTACATACCTTACCTGGTCCATACTGTACATACCTTACCTGGTACATACTGTACATGATTTACCTGGTACATACTGTACATACCTTACCTGGTACATACTGTACATACCTTACCTGGTCCATACTGTACATACCTTACCTGGTACATACTGTACATAATTTACCTGGTACATACTGTACATACCTTACCTGGTACATACTGTACATACCTTACCTGACACATACTGTACATACTTTACCTGGTACATACTACAAAACCTTGTACATACTGTATATTCCTTAACTCAATATTGTTGAGTTTCATACCATTTCAATGACAACTTTCTTGGTAATCCTAAACTGTATGAATTGTCGTTTGTCTTGTGAAGCAAGGTTACCATCTATTGGTTGCCAGTAAGAAGATCCCAGCTTTGCAAAGTAAGACGATAAATCTGGCTTCCGTGTATTGTTGACCGAATGTGCTAAGGATTCACTTTCCTTAAAAATTCCGTCGCTAAGTGCTCCAAATGCCAAGCAACCTGCGCCAAAGAGAAGAGTGGAAAAACTTAGGAACAAAATTCGTTTTATAATGAATTTTAACTAATGTCATTCGATTGATTTTCGCATTGTTAGTATAAATTAGAAGAAAAACCCAGTAATAATGTGATAACTGATACCACTGTAGTCCTTCTCCTTTGTTCGTTTCCTTTATAGAACCAATAAGGCAGTCCCACCATTGCCAATTGATGTAAGCCGGTTAAGCTCGGATGACGAGTGAATGTAAATTTATGGGTTCACAATTTTAATTAAAACCTGTAGAAAGGAAATGCATATCACCTTACAGAGGGTGCTATGTCCAACATTGTAAGTTATATATAAACATTGTACATTTTGAACACAGTAAATATCTCTTAATATGATTCTTAAACTGCAACAGATATAAATAATGATTATTATTATTACTTTTTACGAATTTTACAACAACACGAGCTAGTTGGCAGATCCAAAATGTGCTCAAAGTACGTCATCAAAAGTTGACACAAAGAAGATTTAACATAAAACACACGAGTAAATACGCTATAGTTTGGTATCATTACTGATTACTTGTTGCTTTTTTTTAAATTTGAAAAAAATTATTTCATAAAGAGTCCTTTACCAGATGTGTAGAAGGAAATCTTGAGTGTTGTTGTTAACTGTCGCGTATTCTTACACAGAGCTTCACCCTCCAGCTGGTAGTGGAGCTGAACCCAGGTGGACTCGTGGTGGAACATACGCGCACTTGATACTCTCAGTGGATCGATTAAGAATTTGACATCAATCTCAATTATATCATCTTCTCCGAGTTTGGTAAACTGAAAAAAGAATTAACTGTATAAGATATCCTGACAAGGTATGACTTTATACGAGGCAATTGTTTTTTATAGCGCCCTTTTGATTTCCAAAGCACCCATTTGATTTGTTTCAAGACCATTCTGCTTTCTTTGAGACATTATGTTGCCAGAAATTTCCTGTTTAGTTCTGGAAACATTTAACCTCTTTCCATCAATTAACATGGCCAAAAAACCCCGCTGAAATTGAACTGTGAAGCTATCACGATTCTCGTGTCACAATCAAACACAGACAGTAAATATGAACCCACTATATATTCAGATGTTTAGAAATAACTGACCCACAAAACTAAAACTGTATCTGTGCCGTATCTACAAACCAATAGACTGTACCCGTTATCACTGGTGCCTGGGAGCCATCAATCTGTGAAAATGAGTGGAAGCAGACAGCTAACCCGACATGTAGTCCCTAAACACAACGCTAACCCTACTCCTTGTGCTAACGATCTAACATATTGAAAAACAATCCAAACATTTCTTGTCAATAATCATTGCCTTCTATTAGAACTGTTCAATCAATGTTTTAGTTCTAGACAATACTCTACTTTCTATCATGTGGAACGCAATGAAATAATCACTATAATAATAGTATTACACAAACTAAATAATAATTATAGACGAAAAATCAAAAACCTAAATTGTACATTTTGGAATAATCAATATATGATTTTAAAATATGCAATAAAAAACCCGTCTTTAAATGGAATACCGTAAAATCCCACATGTTAACCCTGGGCATGTAGACGTTCGTAAGGGGTTTTGGATGGGCTTATAAACGGGGGGGGGGGCTTATATCCCGGAAGCTTATAAACGGTACTATAAAAACAGACACTATCTGAGAAATTGAAATGAACTTTATGATAGAAATACCTGTGATGCTATTAGTATTTCATTCTATAGTATGATTACAATTATTGTTCGAATTAATTAACCTCCACTTATATTATAGCTTCCTAACTTTCGAATCAAGGAACATTAAGTAGAAAAATGGCACAGTAAACCCACGTGTAGGAACCTACAATGTCCAGGTCAGGCTGAATAGGTTCTTATAGTATTTGATGCCTAAGAAATAAGCCTGTTTAGGTTCTTATTTTTTCAAAGAGTGATACAAAGGTCATGACATTATGTGGTCAAAATACTTTCTTTAACATAAGCCATTTTTAATAATGTTAAATCAAGCAATACAATTTAATGTTGGAGTTACATACAGTACAGTGTACATTTATTTGAAACTGTATCACTGCTAAGCCTTCAGTTTTATTTTTAGTTCAGTACTACTAGAACTGCCTGTAACTGACGTCCCAAATAAGGCCTATTTTAAAATTCAGGCTGGAGAGGTTCCTATAAATTAAAATGGTTGTCTAAGTGCCAAATGATATAGATTCTTAGTCCATCGAAACATGGAAACGTAGATGGGCTGTCAAGTATTCCCTGTTGGCCGAACAAGTGTCTGAAAACACAAACGAGGTTGGAATGTTTGGTTTGAGCAAGCCCAAGAGTGCAGTACTAAGCTAGGAGGGATGATGGCTATCGACGGAGCGAAGACCTCCAGGAGTGAAGTTGAAAGGGATGGACAACAATTGCTGTCATACTGGTCACAGTGGGGACGACTCGTTTACAGGCGCTGATAAAACTAGAATTTAAGACAGGGCAGTTGTGTATTCGAAAGAGATAGCTCCCAAAGTTCTGTGACTTCTATGCTCTCTTGCGTGTTTATGCATGCTGTCAAAATATTTTTTAAGTGTATTTTTAAACTAACTTTAAACTAACTATAACTGAGTGGGAAGAGATGCATGTGTTCCAGGATGCTATGTTGTTGGTGCGTATAAATTACCTTTATGGTGATTGAAGAGCCATTTTGTACAGTTGTAGGCGCTATGCTGCCATTGACTACATCTATGCCCAAGAGTACAAGATACCGAGGCTTGTGCCATTCAAGGACTAACGAGACGGCTGAATCATCTGAACCAGCCTGGGCAGCTTTCAAACGAGTAACTGCTGACTGGCTACAATTGCAAGAAAATCACACTCTATTGGAATACTTTTCACACTCGCCTTGAATACATTTATCACAGTCCTACTGCCCAAACATTTAAGAAACAGCTGAAAACATTATTTGTAAGAAAGTCTTTTTTTCCGTAGGTTTTAGTGATTTTAATATTATTAGCACTACCAATATATATTATTATATTCTCATCATTAGAATCATAATACTTCTTAAAATTATAATTTTCAGTGTCCTATAATTTCAGGGTTTTCTTTGTATATATTGTACGTGTGTGTGTGTGTGTGTGTGTGTGTGTGTGTGTACGTGTACCTGTACGTGTATGTGTATGTATATGTGTATGTGTATGTGTACGTGTACGTGTACGTTTATGTGTATGTGTACGTGTATGTGTACGTGTATGTATATGTGTGTATGTGTATGTGTATGTGAACGTGAACGTGTACGTGTACGTGTACGTGTGTGTGTGTGTGTGTGTACAATTCCTAGCTGGACAATCTGAGTTTCTGGATAGGGAGCAAGGAGTGCAAGTGGTCTTCATTATAGACGAATGTTCTCAAATGTTTCCATAGAGCAGAGTTTCGTTCTCGTGCAAGTAAACAGATAGGTTTCGTTTGCTTCACTAGAAAAGAAGTCTAGCAGCAATATGAAGGGAGGATTATAGCCATTATATCAAGTAAAATTCAGTGGTACGCTTATTAAATTTTGTTATCAAAATTTTGATTGATTGCACTCTTAACATATTTTAGCTTATTTAACATTTTATTATTAATCGTAACCAACAATCCAGAAATCTTGAGGACATTCTCGTACTTCTGGCTGAGTTGCTTAATCCCCTGGCTGAGTTGATCAATAAACTTCCCCCCTCCTCCGCTCTAGATCTACAAAAGTAAATGGCAATTCTTATTAATGCATGATTGTTCAACGATCAAACTTACCCCTGAATAAGAGGAAGGCTGCTTCCCAGCGACGCTGTTAGGGTCATCTGCTGAGAAACAGAGCAACGCTTTAGTTGTAACTGTACCCCGCATCTCAATTGAGGTGAATTTAATTAAAGCAGTTTACAACTAAAAGCTATATATTATATAAGATATGTATCATTCCTTCTTACCGTGCCGTGGACTTGAGTGTCTGTTGTTGCAGCTAGAGTAAGAAGAGCAATCTGAAAAAGACGTGACGTGTGAATTTGCTGATCGTTTTAACAGCTCAGCAGGTGTGTTAGACTTGTGTTCTCAGCCTCAGCCTGTTGTTTGCTGAAGTGAATGTACATTGAATAGTACTTCAGGCCATCACAAGTTACAAGTAATGCCGAACAACACGAAACGGTTTGTTCATTACCTTATATGCTTATAGTACTTTACCAGTCTTGTAAAGGACTGTACCTTGTTGTTCCGTCCAAAAGGCATGCCCTTCTTAACCCATTCACTCCCAGCATGTCTATCAACATCTGCCTTCTTCTTACAGTATCAATATAAAGTCAGTGTATTGGTTGTGAGAATATAGGAACTGATCATCCACTCTTAATTCTTTAAGATGAAGTGCAAAATTCTAACCTATTTATAGAAAATGTATGGAGATAGGTAATGAGAATTTACAGAAACATCATTTGGCACTATTGGGAGTGAAAGGGTTACAGACATTTACGTACCATGGTTTTTGAAACTATTCGATGCCTTGCAGAAACTATTCCAGTAATTTCGCTTATTATTCTATTCCTTAATTTAATGAAAATTGATCCTATAATTTTGTATCTGAAACATACTTATTATTTTTCACTATTTCCGCAGATAACACAAGACGTGAGTTTATCTATACCAATATACTCCCAATTCTATACATGTTGGTATATAAACCTTTTGACGCTATTGAATCTGAATATTAATTGAAACTGCCACAAATTACAGTATATATTATCCGTCTTTCTTTGAGTGAATATTGAATAAATAAACTGCTCGCTATTGACAAATCACGATATTGTATTCAACTTCGTCCAATAATTGTTTTCAAACACTTTTGAGTATCGAGAAAACTCTATGGAGTCCAAACATACTTTACTTGCAACTGCATTCACTTCAAGAACATTTTATCCAGCAAGCGCTGTACAAATAGAGCATGGTGATCATTTGAAAGTTATTTGTTGAATCGGCTTCAGGAACTAGAAGCTTTCCTTCAATTATAATGTTCAAACAATCAACAATAAACATTGTTTTCTGTCGGTAGACATTCAAGGAGGTTAACTGACTTCTCAAAAAGATTGTTTCTTTAACTGCACACTACCTACGTATTGATACATAAGATTATTTGTGATGTGTTCTGACTGACTCTGATCAATTCTGACCTGTTCTGCTATTATTAATACGGTATTTTATAACGTTGAACCTATCTTATGAATCGCTAATTATCATGATCGCAACTGTAAGATAAAGCCTGGTTCTCGTGTAATTATCCCAATAGTCCGAGTCGTTTCAAACACTGTTCACATAAAGCCTGAATATGTACTGAAGAGACTCGCCGGACGATTATATGAGAACAAGGTTTTACACGGCAAAAACTTTTACACCATAAAAATATAACTGTGTCGCTAGCACCTCTCCCTGTAACTACACTATGGTGAGCAACAACTGGTTGCTAAGAAAGCTCAGAGCCCGTTTTATGCATTTGTACTTGGGCTTATAATGTTATGAACAGGTTTTTGAAAGAGGCTCGCCATAGGTTTTCTTGATCGGTTATGGGTGTGCAGATTTGGGGAGAAAATGTCTGCTATAAGCAAACTTTGATGCTTGTAATATCGCCCAACAACAGACAAATAAGATCAAAGATTTGTTTTGATTTGTTTTGATCGTGATCAACGCTGCCATAGCATGTACTTAAGCCCTTTCAGTTTTAAACGGCACTTTTTTTTTCCAAAATCGAGACTTTCTGGCCGAGATCCTGGCTACGTCTTCACCATTATTTGGAAAAATATACACGAGCTGTTTAAAATCGTTTGCGAATTACATTCTGAGCATGTTTTTCACCTTTTTGTCTATTTTATTGCTCTTCGTATTAGAATAGAAGTGTAAACCAATTGAGTTTGTTCTGAAAGATTTTGAATGATTAAGATAACTATTTTGAACAGAATGAGTTTATTTCATGTCTTTGAATACGAGAAATGAAATTTTGAAGATTCAATGAAAACTTGCGTTAGTTGGCATAAAAGACCTCATTTGCATTTTACTAAATATGTTTAAAAATTGTTTTGACAGTTTATCTGTTATCGGTTTATCTGTTAAAACAGATAGAGGGGTCTTCATTCATGACAGTCCCGTGGAAAATGAAAGAGAAAAAAATGTTTCTACTAACCTAAATAATACCAAACTTTGTAAACGTTGAAGTCAAATGTGACGGCCAGATTTCTTAGCTATAAGTATAAAACTTTAGTTAATGCGCGGAAATCGATTATACAGGAAAGCGGCTGGAGGTCAAGAAAAACTTTTGATTTATAGTTATACTAATTTTTAAAAATGTTCCAGAAAATCTAATATCAAAATATATTAACGCAATATTTAATTTAGGTTAGTATAAGTCGCAGATACTGGGCCAGACACAGCGTTCGAAAATCCTCAGTACATAACACTTCCCTCTCTCCTCACGTTTCTATTGTTTGAGCGAGGAGGACGAAGACATGATTTAATTTAAAACATTGAAAGCAAAAGCAGTTGGCCAAGTTTCCATAGAACTGTGATAACTCCAATGGACGCTTAGCAGAATCGATAGTAGAACAAGTGTTAGAAAGTATAGCGGCTGTGCAAGCGTGTGTTACTTATATACACGTTTCTTGAGTATGTCGATCAAATATTGATGTTAGTACTTCGTAAATGCCACAAATGGAAAAAGCAAGTCAAAGTTGCTAAACTGATTTGTGAATTAATCTAGAAAAACAGCAGTGACACTGGCGAATTTGACCTGGACAGGCAAGCTTGCACCTTTGCATCGTGTTTACTTTATTATGTGCATGAAAAACTCCAATCTTCTAAACAATTTAAATGAAACGGAATGTTTCATCCATTACAATACTTTCTGGAGCCAAACAAGGATTCTTTGAATTACAATCACTTTGTAGTGAAACAGTAAATTATATTCTCACTGAAAAGATTAAAATGGGCGTTATGAAATTATGCTGGATAAGATTATGTTTGTTCTGTGTGACTGTAAAATGGAGAAATGTGCGCAAGAACTACGAACAAACGAGGATAAATAATTTTGCATTAATCATTATTTAACATTCCATTTCTGTTTCTTGTTCTCATTCCGCCAAGATTTTGGGCCAATTCTACCGCCCTTCAGTTTTGTATTAAAGTGTTGCACATCCAGCAAGGAGTGTTCTATAAAGATGAAGGGCATACTTTGTTTGCTTTATCTATTAACTTTAGTTCATAGAACTTTCCACTAAACCCAGGAAGATGTACACTGATAAACAGCAACGCCTACGCAATATCTACTGAACAGAAAGTTGTGTTTATAAGTGGTGAGTAGACTAGTAGCAATGCATTTTCAGTAGTTGTATCGAAATTGACTGGAAAAAATTTAAAAAAAATGCGAAAATAGAAAAAACGGATAACTTACAAGACACGTACAGGAGGCTGGCATCATCTTCAGACGATTCGCCATTTCGAGTCCCGACGGTTTGTTTACTGATAATAATTGCTTCAGACCGCAGGTTTTATCAATCTCAACTAGTAGATTAATACATTATTCAATTGAAATATGTTTTGTTGTGAATTATTTAGAAACAGTAAAATGTCTTAATAAAAAATACTTTGAATATGCCACAAATAGAACATGTAATCGTAGCTTTCCTGATATTTAATTATCTAAACCGAGCACGCAATTTTGACTTCTGATTGCCGCGTGTCTGTTATAGCAGATAAGTATAGTGCAGTCTAGATAATGCATGCATCTGTTTTCAATTATCTATTTACTGCTATCAATGGGAGCCCTGTGTTCGTCGGAACCCTTCAACTCGGTTCACACACACAACAGGCCAGATGTAACAACAGGATCAACACTCGTGCAGCAAGCTACGAACATATTTTGTATAATGTTATCATATTATATGTGGAACGACTGCATACTTGGTTTGCCAAGAGTTTGCAGCTTTCCGCGCTGTAGAGTTTAGTAGAAATTTGTTGCATTTATTGAGATCTTAAAAGCTGTTTATTGTTGACAAAAACGCAAAACACGCAGAAGGGGTAATCAATATATCGCAATACAGTATGCGCTGAATAATAAGTGCATGCCGCGGAGGTAGTGGGTGAATTGTGTAAATACTTTCGCTGTCCAAGACAACGCGAAGTTTTGTGTGTTTTGAACAGCAGCAGCGTTATCATTGCGCCGTGAGGTTAAAACGCAGCGTTTTGAAATTAGATTTTATACTGATGAACTTGCAACATTTTGCAATTACTTTTTTGGACGCAAACTGTAATAAACATTTTAATGGCTATTATTTTGGTTCGCTAGTTATTAGTTTGATTTTATATGGAGTACAGCCGTTTCTAAAACAAAATGGTATTTTTTTTAAACAAACGTAATACGATTTCAATCTGTTTTACTCATACTGAATGTAAAACTAACTGGTTACGAAACTCGGAGAAATTTAAAGGGGTGTACCAACCTACTTTGTTTTACGTTGAACGAACTGTGACCCTGCGTATTGTGTGGTTCTAGATGTGAGGTGAATTGTTTCTATTAGTTATAGTCGTTAATTAATTTTTTAAGAACCTTTTGTTTTTTGGGCACGGTCAAGGCCAACAAACAAAGGACCATCTTTCCCTTTCTCCTTTGTGTTTCCCTTTTCACCAGCCGAGAGAGGTGCCTGCTGGTCGAGTTTCATAACCAATTTCCTCCAATATTTAGGGTTCTGCCCTAACTTTCGCTTGGTAAACATAAATTTGACTTGGTGATGTGTGGGAGATGATTATAGAGTCGATTTCGCTTCACTGTACAAAGGTCGTTGTCATTGCATTGTCAAAACAGCTTTTGACCAATAGTCTATTGACCAATCGAGGCGTGATTCGCTCACGCGAGTCATTGTATTGTCGTTGTCATAGTCGTTGTCATTGTCATTTGATTTGTATCAATCTTTAGATAGTTAAACTCTGCCTGTCTAAGCAAAAGGGAGAGACGACAAGAGCAGAAAACAAAAGGCTAGATTATAAAATACAATAAACTGCACGGGGAAATGCACCAAGTTGACAACCTGCTCACGTCGTCAGAAAGACAACATGAAAAGCTCAAGTTCTGTGTTCTGTGGACAACGTCAACGTGAAAATAGAAACTATCTCGCTATAAGTTTGTCTTAGAACTAGGGTTTGTAGTACCTACAATTTGCTCTTATTCACACAACGAACAATACAACAAATTTAGTGATATATATCTATAAAAAAAACCCAAGAAAGTAGAAATTCAGCTGCTGTCGTCGTAACCGTTGCCGTCCAATCTGCTAAGGTCACTACTTAGTACAATAGGCAGTGTCTTAACCCTTTCACTCCCAGCATGTTTATCGACATATATTTTCTCCTTACAGTATCAATATAAAATCAATTGATTGGTTGCAAGAATAAAAGAACTGGTCATCCAGTCTTTAAATATTTAAGATGAAATGCAAAATTCTCCTAACCTGTTTATAGAAAATGTATGGAGATAGGTAATGAGAATTTACAGACACATCATTTGGCACTATTGGGAGTGAAAGGGTTAACACGTTTAGTACCAGGCTCTCAAGGTTGTTGCGTCCGGTACTGTACTGTTTCCAGGGCAATATACAAATGTGAGTTTATAACCGGGGATGGATGTGGAGTTTCAATTTAGGGAATTGAGTGCAACCTTTTATAACCATAGAGGCAAACATTACAAAATATCTTCCAGCCCCCTCCCCCACACCACCCCTGTATTTTATGACCAATCTCTAAGCGGAGTCAAATTGGGGAAGTCCGTCTATAACGACTTGGCGGAAAAATCTGGTATTCTGTATATATTAACGAGACCTACAGATTGTTAAGCTTAATCGTTAGCCGTTATTATAATTTTACAAGCAGATCAGATAGATTGTCAAGACTATCCAAAATGATTTGTATTGCAATGGTATTTAGATGAATAAGTTGTGACTGACTACTGAGATGAAGATGGATTTTTCGATCGCTAGACCTTATAGTCTGTCTCAGAACAATGGTTGATTGTCGATCAAATCCTGTATTTAGGCTACTCGACCACGCACTGTGGAGATGTACAGTTCCACTTAGCTTTTTTCCAAAAGTAGGCTTATTGGCAATTGGCATCGTGTATTTCTTGCGAAGTAATTCAAGATTCGATGCAAAGCCTGATGATTACTTTAACGGAAAACAATTCTACAGCCACCAAGCTGTTAACTGGAGATGTGGTGCGGAAACTCCCACTGAAGATGTTTTGAACTTCAGATCAATCAGTAGCTTTCAAAACCTTTCAAACTCGTGCAATTTTGTGAGAACGCGAAATAGCTGTGGAAATACTTGATTTAGGCTCGTGCTACCACAACAATTTCTTGTTCTCCCAAGCTTGCACTCGTGCTACCACAACAATTTCTTGTTCTCCCAAGC
>JANUFV010142551.1:10000-14296 GCA_024757865.1 Epizoanthus scotinus | reverse complement strand
GAGGGGGTCCAGCCAGTTGACGGCTGACGTTAAGGAAAAACGTTGATAAGAATAACATGTAATCGAAAAGAACAACACAACTTTCATATAAATATCCAAATAAATTCCGCGTTCAGTTGTGCTATCTCTGTGTTTATAATAATGTTCCAAGTAACACACAGCTCATTCATATTAACAAAACCGGACAATGCACATGCGTTTATTTGCATTTTGTGCTCTATTTTATGCAAAATCTTGCTCGTGGACACTGACTCTGAAGTGACGGCGTGATTTTCTTAAATAATTTGAGCTCTTCAATTTAGAACTTTAGTCAATGTTATTCATGCTGTTGTCGCTAATCTAAAGCTGCACAATTTAGCTAGAGGACTCGACAAAGTCTTTATAGCCATGGTATACCGCCTGTAAGATAAAACACAAAAGCAAAAGCCGACGTTAAGAGGAGGTGTGTGTATGTGTATGTGTATGTGTATGTGTATGTGTGTGTGTGTGTGTGTGTGGGGGGGGGGGGGGGGGGGTGTTAGCCCTTAACGTCAGAATAACGCTAAGCGTGATCAAATCGATTGTACGACGTCCCTAAAGTCTATAGAAGATTAACCAACATATAATTAGTAGCAAATCAAACACTGTAAAGCAAGCCCAATAATAAGAATAACTAAAGAAGAAAAATACAGCCAATAACAAAAATAACAAAAGAAGAAGAAGAAGAAGAAAAAGAAGAAGAAGAAGAAGAAGAAAAAGAAGAAGAAGAAGAAGAAAAAAAAAAGAAGAAGCAGAAAAAGAAGAAGAAGAAGAAGAAGAACAAGCAGAAAAAAAAGAAGAAAAAGAAGAAGAAGAAAAAGAAGAAGAAGAAGAAGAAGAAAAAGAAGAAGAAAAAGAAGAAGAAGAAGAAGAAGAACAAGAACAAAAAGGAAAAGCAGAAAAAGAAAATGAGGAAAAAGATGAAGAAGAAGAAGAAGACGAAGTAGAAAAAGAACAATAAGAACAATAATAAAAAGAAGAACAAGAAGAAGAAGATGAAAAAGAAAAGAGAAGATAACGAAAACAAAAAAGACGAAAAAGAATAACCGAAAAAGAAGAAGCAGAAAAAAAAGAAGGACAAGAAGAAAAAGAAGAAGAAGAAGAAGAAGAAGAAGAGGAAGAAGAAGAAGAAAAAAAAAAGAAGTAGAAGAAGAAGAAGAAGAAGAAGAAGAAGAAGAAGAAGAAGAAGAAGAAGAAGAAGAAAGAAGAAGAAGAAAATAAATGTACACCATTGAAAGTAGACCACTATATTTGATGAGAGTTCTCCTCCCACCAGCCTCATGCACCTAATTTGTCAAAATGCTGGCAGGCCTTTCTAATATGAACAGTGAAGAGGCAAATATAATTTTTGTTGAAATGTGTGGACTACACCACCCCCCATGTTGATTTAGACACATTAATTGAAATTAATATTATTTTTTATCGTGTAATTTATGTTTAACAAGCAAACAAATACTTGTCATACAGTTTTTGAACTATTATGGGTTAATTACCGACGTAAAGCTAATGTTGCGTTTCGTTTGGCGTTTTTAGACGCTATAAACGGTATGTATATATACTCACATAGTTTCCAAGTTAAAGCCGGACACTTTCCAGTTGTTTGTTTTGCCGTAAAAGAATTCATTCAACTTCTGTTGTGTGTATCCCAATGCCTGATGGGCTATGTATATTTGTTAAAATTTTCAGTTCAGGTGTTTCAAATATTATCACAAAAACATAATAAGTAATTATTACAAGTTATTATTGGATCGTTTTGAGACCAAAAAGTTGATGGTGCTTGGGCAAGACATACTCTCACAGTGCTTCTTTATAGTCTTCGCCCAGATACAAAATTGGGGTACCTACCAAATTGTTTGTATTTAAACCTGCCAAAATACTGAGGGTGAAAAAATGCCCGGCCATGGACTAGCAACCCATCCAGGGGAAAATAGTATAATACTCTCAGTCACTTCATGCATAATCTGGAGTTAAGCGCAGGCTCTGATAAACCATTTTTACTCCTAGATTAAATGTGGACTTTATCTTTACTTATATTGCATTGTATTGTTGTATAGACAGGAACTGTTTACAATGTTCACAATGTAAGTATAAATTATAAAGTTGTCGGCGCGACTTGAAAACGTCTCTACTACCGTTGTGTTTCTCTTATCATGAAGGGAGACATTACTCCGATCAATGCCTGTAATGTATATATACACACTACGAATGGCCAAACTGAGTTTCAAAATGCTTTAAAATTCTTCTACAGACAAATCCCGCTTCACATGCTACCCTTTTAACTAAAGTCGGTCAAGCTTAAATTAAAGGGTTATGTCACGCCTAATAAGCCTGCTCTCTGGTCATATCAAAAACAAAGTCTTCGCGTCACAGTCATAAAACACAAGTTGTAAGCTCAACAGGATAACAAGAAATAATAAAATGGTTATACATTGTAAAAACAATGTCTAAATACAAGAAACACAACTTTGGCAACGAATAGATTAACTTGTTTAATGTCTAGCCTGGACCGAAATTAGATTGAGAGTTTGTAATCCTATTTAATCTTCCTCAATTTTAACCATTTACATTTTTTAACGACTTATCATAATCCCTTCTATGTTTTTCTACAGCGCTAGTTCACTTTGATTCATGGAGAATTTCGTGCATCGCATCTTTATTTAAAGCATGCACTGTCTTGAAAACCACTTACCAGTGATGGAAGCCTTATTTTAGATCATATTATTATTATTGTTATTATTATTATTATTATCACCGCAAAAATGTCTTAAATATGCATTGTAGTTTACGTTGTCTTAATATCAAAATTGATACAAAGTTTACAATCCATTCCATCACCCGGGAAGATTCGGTAAAGAAAAATAATAACCGCAACTGACAACAACAAGGACTAAGTATTAAGGATATGACATCATCATCATCATCATCATCATCATCATCATCATTGTATCATCAGAGTCATCAACAATATAAACATAAACAACAAAAACAACAAAACGAAGAACCAATCTTGATTCCCGTTATATACTGTATAGTTACCAGTTCATTCTGGATCGTCGTTGCATTTGTGGTGAGTTTCTCTAAGACATCCACAATGAAACCATCGTCTCTTGCCACAAGACTAGTTGCTCCTGGTGAAGCTAAAATGACATCAAACAAAAGTGTTACTCGCACGTGCAGAGCATTGCTCAAAGGATAAAGCGTTTTGCCAATAAAGACAACCTTTGTAAGATTGTAAGGTCATATAAGCAAAGTGGATGGATGAAGTGATCTCAAATGCCAGGACCTACAACCAACATGTTTTAATACTAATAGAAACTATCAAATAATATTATCGAAAATCTAAAATTAAATTACTAAGAGTAAGAGTATGATTGATTTGTTGGCTTATGTCTAACTTAGAGTGAATGAGAAAATAGCTCAAACATATTTTTTCTGTAAGTTGCTGTATATACTATTCTCAGTCAGAATAGCAGGAATGCAGTTCAATGACCAACCAGCTATTCATTCTAGTGAGGCAGAGAGAAAAGGAATCCACAATTACAACTATCTTAGTATTGCTACCTACAGTTTTACTTTCGGCTGGTGCTAGAACTCAAAACCAAAATGCTTTATTTGAGTATTTTAAAAGCATTAAACTTGATGTAGCTAGTCAATTATATACAATTTAATACACCCGCTTATTTTCTTAATTTTGTATGCATGTATCCTTGAAAGCGTTAAATACTATTTATAGCTACTCTTTCGGTTTCATTAACTATACACGGTGCGCCGAAAGTAAACAATGTCGGTCTCAACAATGATATTAAAGGTATAATACCTTCTACGGCGGTCAAACTTAGGATTATATCAGTAAGTTATATCATTGCGCGCACTGATGTATTGCAGTTCTAATCATCTACAGATAAGCCACAAATTACTTAGATTGTTAATTCGTTAAATCGTTAGACTCGAAATTTCTATGACAACTGCGTGAGGACAGGTCAGTTGATTATTACGAATTCAGAACGATTCTAACTTAACGAAATCTAAATTAACAGAGGTCGACAACTTTTGAAAAGCGGCCGAGTGTGACTGATTTTGTTCTTGAAGGGGTGAGAAACAGGAAAGTCTTTTCTAATCCTAACTTCTTCTTTCGTTTACATGAATTGCTTGATCAATTGGTATATTCAAGGTTATTACGTGATTTTACTGGACAGAATATTGACAGACAAAGTACACCCTGATCGGTCTACGACTTTTCATTCTTAATAAATATTCCACGAACGTTTACATAACAAA
>JANUFV010142551.1:0-7500 GCA_024757865.1 Epizoanthus scotinus | reverse complement strand
ATTTAATTAATAAAAGTTGATCTGTATAAGAACATCGCGTTAGTATAGTATGTTTGTACGGCTTTTAGTCTTAGGCAGTCAGGGTAAACAAGCTAAGCTGCATAATATCTTTCTTATAACATAAAAGCTTAAGATAGGAAAGGGGTATTATGTTATGGAATAGATTAGAATATATACTTTTCTTTTAGTATGGGGTAACTCAGTCAACCCATCGGTGGATGGAGCTGTTATCAATAGAGGCCCTACAAACTATTAATTGCTACACAAACTACTGTATAAAAATATTCAAACTTACAAATATAATAGTTAATACAGTGAATTGCGAGGTACAATAAAACCTATTAGATTATTGTTATAAAATGTCTTCAAAAAGTCAGCTTTTTGGTCGAAGATGAACCTTCCAAGTAAACCCTGCTAAAAGCACTTTCAAGTGAAGCACGTCAAGGTACACATTGCATATATTACTTAACTGCCCCAGTTTCTTAGGAAGTTTCTAGAGCTTGGTAACCGGCTTCTCTTAATTTGAACTTTAATCAGCTACCAAAGTACAGATAAGTAGATTTGGCAATTCACAGTAGCTCCTAGCGTAATCTGTTGCGAATTAAACGACTTTAAAGGAATCTATTTTGTCAGAGTTCACTAGAAATTCAGTGCCGACGCAAATCGTTATAATTGGATCGTATATATGCACGCATATAAGCATGATTCGATGGTTGGCGTTAGTCTCACTCCAGGTTTTTAAAATACATTAACTTTCTATTAACATTCTGCAATCAAAATGTTCTTCTTCATTAGTTGGCATTCGAAAATTTGAATTGACGCATTCCTGTAGTGCAGTAAAAAAAATATTGATAAACTTAATTTGAATGGCTAAATTAATATGTGACAAATATTTTAAGAACCTATAATCGCTCTTTATCATAACATTGTAATAAGCCAACACTACCAATACGTGATCCGAAATTTTTTCAATACGGGCTATAAACTTCACAGTCTAATGCAATACAATAAACAAAACCGCTGCTTTCTCGCAGTGAGCTTCTGGATCACATACACAACGTTTAATTAGAAATCCACTTTGAATCAAATATTGGAATAATCAGAGGGACAATTTTTCGTGCCACTCTGCCTCTGGTTTTGAAACCTTTTGTATTTATGCAGTATATATACCGTAAACTTTCGATATATGACAAAACAAAGAAGCCCATGCGTGTAATGTTCTTTACAAAATTCTAATGAAAAGAAAGGAAAACGCCTTTGGAACAAGAATTGACCTTGGGCTTATTGTCAGACGTTTTAAAAAATATTACGACGACAACAACAACAACAACAACAACAACAGCAGCGTGTTATTTATTTGAACCTTGAAACAATACCGTTTACGTGAATGTTACTTACAAATTATAATACCATTGTATGCATGCATGGAGTGAGTCATGCAATGTAGAGTGTCAGGAACTGAATTAAATTGTGCTATAAGTATTACTGCACTATGGTTGTAGCTAACGTGTGACTTATGCCAGAGAGGCACGTAATATCTGCACAGCTTACGGCGCTGATCACGATACTATTCTAAAACGGAACTGTGGGACATAACATAACCTACATGGCTATGTGCGTTAAAACAGGGCTTCAACAGAGTGTCTCAGCAGAATCATGCTTCATTTTAAATATTTTCTTTTTTATGCAATAAGAGGTAGAAAAGCTTAGAAACTATGGTGCTTGTAGGTTAAAGGTAAGTTATATGATTAGGGGTAGCCATAGAGTCTCGTCCACTCGCACTACAACAAAATCCCCACAAGTTTAACCTTATTTTGATTTTCGAGGTGGATATCATTTTCGGAGACTGACAGACGTGGCCTGCATTTCAATTTTCATATTTTCCATATCCCTGAGATTTCTGCTATGAGGCTGTCAAGAAAACAAACTTCCGCCATTTTGTTTTTGTTTGGAAGGAGATTGCTGTAATTTGAAGCTAAAACATGGCTCAAAATGAAAAGGTTGGACATCGAGTGGTTAGAAGCACTTAATTCATGAAGTAGAAAAGCTAAATACTTTTAAAATCTATCTGGCGGGAAAATGTCCGTCCTGACACAAAGTGAACTCGAAAAGGAAGTTTATAGTGAGTAGATATCTAATGAATTTTTGTTTCTGTATGATTAACAAGTAATCACATGATTTCTCGTGCAATTCAAAGACCACAAATTGCACTCGCTTCGCTCGTGCAGTTTTGTAATCCTTAAAATATTTACTTGTGCTGATTTATTCCAAATTGCACTCGAAACCATATGATTACCTATACAAATCACACCCACACTGAGCATGCATTACATCATCCACACATTCAGTATTGCACTCAGTGCATAGATCGTGCATCGTCCACAGCATTACGCTGTTTTCAAGTGATAAACTGGGGCCACAATGTTTTCCCCACATTGAATTAGGCCATATATAGTCATGGTGACAACTGAGTTTGTTCAAGTTCATCTATGTGTTATTGCATTTTTATTGGTGTTTGCTGTACAAAAATGTGTTCTTTTGCTAAGAGTAATAAGCTAATGAAGAAATATGATTTTAAAAGCTTCATAGGTGATGGATTCCGTTGCTATTACCCCCAAGAAGCACGCGCTCCAGTGATACCTACTTGTGACTGCTGAAAGTATAGGTCTGGCCAACTGAAATGTTGGACGCTATTATATTTTTAAAATAGACATTGCTGGAGTTTCTGGCTTTTATTAGATCGAGATTAAGTTCGCTAGTTACGCTCGCTCAAAGGACGGATACAACCAACTTTAAGTTGGAGTAGGAACAAATAAGCTGCTGGTTCAGTTTTTGATTTGCAGCTTCAGCTGTTTTTGTTACAATGCCTGCACGTGTCAAGCAAGAAGAGAACTATTGCTATTTACTTATTTACTTATTTGTTTATAACAATAATTATACAGGAAGCTCTCTCACCTACGTGACTTTCGCCTGTATATAAAAGTTACAAATCTAATTACAATTCATGTATAGAAAAGTTACAAATCTCATTACAATTCATGTATAAAAATCTTGACAGCAAATTCAAACTAAATTTAGAATAAGTATCAAAACAAAACAAAATGATTTCGTAAAGAGGGACATTTTAATTAAAATTGATTTAAAAAAAATAGTTTTTTAAAAACTCCTTCAGATCCATAGAATATCTTATTTCTTCACTTAAAGTGGTCCAGTCTCGAACAGCTTGAAATTCTAGTGCCAGTTGAGCTTTGTCATTTAATATATGTTTTTTAAAAATCGCAGATTCTGTTTGTTTTTCGTATTCACGGTATTGTAATTGTGAGATTGTAATTGTAAGAGTTTGAATGTCCTTAGGGCCCCTTAGGTTCAAGTTTGAGGTGCAAGAGCCGTTCAAGCAATTGAATATGAACTTTCTAAGCTCCCAAATTTTCAGTTTGTTGCTTTCCCATCCACTGTTTTGACAAATGAGAGCCTTGGGTGCTGAAATCTTTAGATTGTTTGCGTGCTGATATAATTGAAGCTACTTGTGTGTCAATCAACACTTCAAGTTTCTTGCCGTCGGCGATCTGATCTGATATGCCACGCATCAGACACATCATTTCACTTCAGATATCTCGGTTCAACGGATTTGAAACACCAACACGCTTGCATCAAGCTGCATGTTGAGTATGTGATTGAGACTTTGAACAGTTAACACGTAATGCGGACACAAAAACATTGAAAAGAAGCACAGTCGACGCTAAGTTCCAGATGTATCATTCGGAAGGTGAGTCATTGATTGGAGATATACGCCAAGCCACAAATGAACTTTGAATTGCTCACAGTAAGAAACGTCAAAGTAATTCGTTTCTCAACACAAGATTGAGGAGCGAGTTATCATAGATTCATACAATATACTTCAAGCAAAGAACTAAAATATCATCAATTTAGAGATAAGAAAAGGTCAGAAGTACTATGTAGCGTATTCGAGTGTGTTGCAAGTGATGTTGTGTTCTGTTGGGTCGAATTCACATGTTCTACATGTATTCTATTCATCAGCATGGGTCCCCTGCAGTATGTTGAATCGTAGACATATAAAGATCTTATCGTCTGCACTGCACTGCCAGAGAATTTACCGTTGTGTGCATCAAGCTTCAGGAGTTGGTCCATTGTTTTACATTATTGAATCAAAATACTGATATAATATATTTTTTTAAATATTTGAAAAAGCTTCTTACTTTATATATTTCCTAGCCGGAGGACCACACAGTCAACAGCGAACGCTTGCTTTATATCATTATGTGCATTTTCGCCGCTCAAAACCATTCCTGAAGACACAGCAGAACATGCGCGAGTGGTATAAACATGCAAGCTATCGTTTGGAGTTAAAGCAGACAAATGATTTTGAACGCTGGCATGCGTTAAAGCAAATAGTTTGCATACATGTGAGCTTTTACATCTTAGCTAAACAAGTAACAAGATAGGCTTAGGCGACTCTAAGTCGATAAGGGCCGATACTGAATGGAGGCACAGCTATAAAGGGCAAAACAAATAGAGTTACAAATTGATTTAAAACAAAAATAGAAACCAACAGATGGCCATTCAAATTATTTGTTACAAGGAAGAGGTATTAAAAATCTTTGTTTATTAAAGTTGTAAAACCTAAAACTAGATCTCGAGAAATAATTCATTGTCATATCCATCTAACCGAGATATTTTGTGTGTGGTTCTTCGATAAGTTCTTCGGTGATATCCCGTCTTTTCAATTTTGAGCTTTTCCGGTGCTTGAAGCGAAAGTATTCTGTAAACAATGCCAGTTACACGCACAGTAACTGCTGACTTCATTTTTGCATTCAGTGTTAGCTTTCTAATAGTATTACTTCTGAGGGATCATTAGATGAAGTTTATACCCGTATATTAAAACTGCTACTACCATTGGCACGTAGGTGATAATCAAGGAGCAATGTACATGGCAGCTGTGCTTATCAGTTTTCCATATCCTGAGGCGACATAACAGGAAGCGGTGAAAAATGTTTGTTGTTTTTCAAAAAACCCAATGACCACAATTTGTATAATTTAGTTTGCTATTTTTGATGATGACATAGAACTAACTTTATTTCATATACTGAAACTCGGTATTCAGATCAGAGAGATACTGATAAGAACTGAGACTGCGAAGCACACTATCTGGATATCCCGAATAGCCATATAATGATACAAGCTGTGCCAATCTCAGGAATCAATTGTCTTCAATTTAGTAAACATCACTCATATACAAATATGCTCGAGATCGGGTAAGAGGCAACACCCAGAATGCAATCCTCCCATCTAATTTATCAGATAGCCAAATCTATGCTCTCGTTCAGCTCAGATGTTCTTGTGGATACAACTACTAAGGTCGACTTTCTGAAACAAGACGAAACAAGCGAATGGTGGAATGAGTTTTCATTTGTAAAGTTGTTCTTGTAGTTGTTCTCGCTGTCGCACGTTATAAATCAAAAGCATATATTTATAAAAAGTGGAATGTGTCATATTAGAAAATAGACACCATATAAGTTAACGCGCGCTCTGATTGGTTAAAGTTCCATTATAAATCACGCTTCAAACAAAGTAACGACGCGTAATTCGACAAGTGCCCGCTCAACCTCGTTCATTTCACTCGCCCGCTCGGCGTAAATAGTTCGTTATTTTTCGTTCAATATTTTTTTTAAAAAGGAACAAAACAGCGTCGCTTGTATTTCTATTCAATAATATAAAACGCTGGCGCTGTGACGTAGAAGAACGTCACTTGAAAAGCAGGGTTTTTCAACATTGTTCTCGTTTTCCTCTAGGTCATAGCGTTTTATATTATTGTCTATAAAATCGCGCGACGCTGTTTTATTCCCTTTTAAAACATAAAACATGATCTACATAAATTATACATACAATCATACATACCCGTCCCGCCAACATAAGCAAAACAACAACAAAAACCAGACAAATGTGCATTTTATCAATGAAATTTCCATTTTCTAAAAAAAGTGTAATTTGCCTAATTTGTCAGTCATAGCCTATTAGCTGATTACATCCTTTAGTCTGAGTAGTCGGTCGAATGTTGTCGTGTTACATTATGATTACCCTATTAGAGTAAACGTTTTAGATACGAAAAGTCTTGGGGAATCGAAATAATTGCTGTTAAAATGTTGATCAAAATAAATACTAGTATCCACATTGTTTACCTACGACGTTTTATGAATTTTGAGTAATTTAAAAACACTAAGGATAAGGGACTGGGGAGTTTTTCGGACCCCACCCAAGATTTTCAGGACCGTTTTATACTGAAAGTTGCCATATGCATATGATTGATTATTAACCTTTTTAATGTGAGTATATATAGTTACGTGCCTGTTAATTGGTTGCCATGCTTGCTAGAATAGAATGATCGAGGACAGCATTGTAAATGGTCAAACTGTCTGCAGTTTAACAGGTAAAACACAAGAATCCCGACGAACGAGTGACGATGGCACACGAGGAAACACCAATCGCCCGATGGTCATCCGCAGAGTCCGTGCAGAGTGAGCTACAACTAGTGCGAAGGCCAGCGGGCTCAGCTTCTTCAGCTCGACCAAATAATTTCAGACGAGCAATGACATGTTCCTATATAAGCCCTGTCAGCATTCTCTCTATCAACAACGGTAAGTGGAGGAGAAAGAATAAGAGTATGGGAGGGGCTATTTCTATAACATTCGATATGTTTATTGTACTTGTTATAATAATAATAGTGATAATCATCATCATAATAATAATAATAAATTAGCAACTTATATAGAGCCATTTAACATATTATGATTAATGGTTTTGAACAAATACTACAAAGTACGCACTTCCCTTCTCTAAAATATATGAAGCTGGCCTACTGATATAAGAGACAAAAAATATAAAAATAACAAGATCTTTCCTAAAAAGATTTGTTTTCAATTGCTCTTCAGATACACCAAGTGTAGTAACGCTCCGTTTTTCCAATGTATCATGTATCAATACAACAACATAATCGCAAAACTGACCAATTGTAAGTATTAGCAGCAACTCTAAGGCTGTACAAATATTACAGTGGGGAGCAGCCAGAGCATGATCTTACATTAGAAGTCACATCACTATTAGGATAAACAAAACAACTAAAAGAAAGGAATGTTCACCTCACTTGTCGATGTTTACTTTCCCTTTCGCTTTCGGTTATGGAAGCGCTATAGCTTTTTCTTTTTCTTTGAAAATTTACCTCGTTTTTAGGGTGTGGCAACTAACGTAATCACATTTTTCGCAAAATAAATATATTACTCAACTTTTAATTTTAAGATGACGAGTAGAGATAAATCCTTCTTCAGATTTTTAGCAAACACTTAAAATCGCTAATGTCGTTAATAACTTACTCATTCCCTAATCTACCTGAGATTTGTACGCTCACCATGTCCGTCAGTTATTACTTGGCCGTGCCGCCATACGTGTACGCTCACCATGTCCGTGAGTTATTACTTGGCCGTGCCG
>JANUFV010142440.1:0-14302 GCA_024757865.1 Epizoanthus scotinus | reverse complement strand
ATGAAACCGAGAAAGCTTTTTCAAATTCCGCACCACCCCTCTCTTCCGATGTCAGATTTCCCACGCATGGGACAACCGCCAACATCACAAATTCCCTATTGTCCGAGCACGGCAACGAATAAAATGCCCGGGGTGTGCCCGAGGGGCAGGGTATGCCCGGGGGATGCCTGGGGGATGCTCGAGGGATACAAAGTTTCGATTTGATTGTTAAATTATCAGTTTCGATCGAGGCTTTTTTTTGCCGCTCTACTTTAACAGCAGGGAGTAGCAATTGTTAAGAGAACGAACACATGAAACTTGGTTCATAACATTGTGTACATTTAGCTGACTTTTACTAAAGCTTGCAGTATTGGTTGCCAAATTTGTAAATTCGAATTGATTGGATCAGCATAGAATACGAACGAAACTTCGAACCGTATCAGCTTTGTATTTTCAATAACAATTCTATGAACACATGGTACAAATTATCAGCTGGAAATATAACACGTCAAATTGTACTATATTTGTATGTGTATTTGTATTCGGTGTCGAGACAATATTTAAAACTGAAAGTTTGAAAATACAAATCTCATCGTTTATCGCCAACAAAATTTGCCAAATAAATTTAAACGAAAGCTGCACATAATCATGATAAAACCAAATCTAACTTCAAATTAAGAAAATATAAAAATTGCTGTTCGAGCTGTTCTGTGCTGAACAATATCGGGCTAAAGCGAAGATAGTCTTGAGTTTTAAAAACTTTTTAAAATGTCTTCTAAGATATTTTATCCACAAGTCCATAACATGACAAGATCTCGACCCCCATCCCTCCACCTTAGACAATGCAATTGCTTGATCCCATATAATAATATTAATAATAATAATAATAATATATAATATAATTTGAAGAGTTCATCGATTATCCGGAAATGTTACAAGTTTTGAGTGCGACGATGAATCATAGAACGGAAGTAATATTGGTGCTTGAATCTTGCCAGTTTATATTTAGTGTTCGCTAGAAAGTGTATTCTGCGGTCAAGGTTGTGAAATACATTTACTAGGTATTCAAAACATGCATAGCGAAACCGCAGTTATTCCAGATATTGATCAGAGATGTAGATATAAGATGTTTGGGTGGTTTATCCAGGATATCAATGTACTTCGGTATAGGACCCTACTCAGTGAATACTGTCAATACTCGAATGAAGCGAGCTATGTGGCACATTTTCTTTCGAATATAAAATAATTGCAGAATTATTTTAGACAGAGTAAACACCCCAACTATCACGCATAACTGGATACGATGCACTTATTCACTAATAGAGTCCAAGTTTAGATGCTTCAATTTCAAAGATTTGTACAAGAACGTCTTGTCAGAACAAAAACTCAAAAATCGCGAACTTTAAACACTCCGCATATATATATATATATAGCTTCATCGATGATTTGTATCGAGTATCAAGCAAACGAGTGTTGAAGCGACGTGACATATGAATAAATCTTGCACTTTGATTTTCGTTTACTCGTCTCTTTAATATTCATGACTCGTCCTCGTGCTTTTCGCTTGTCCTCGTGAAGTTGGCCGACGGTGTATTCGTACAGAAATCCACCATGCATAGCCGAAAAAGCTGCTTCATTTCATGAATATGTCACGTTTTTAAATCTAAGTTTAAAGAATGCCTAGATCCCATTATAAAATCTATCTAATTCCTCCAAGTTTTCTCTATTTTTAAAATTTACAGTAAGACGTGCTTTTGTAATTATCATATGATGAAATACGTCCCAATTTCAATGAACGTCAATCAGTGCACATGCACGTGTCAATAAAGGTAGGGAGAAACTACATTTCCATCAAGAATAATCTATCATTAGCCCTTTTGTATCAATTGTCGATTGTTTGTGCTTCTTGGTGAATTGATTTTTAATCAGCAACGGAAAGTGAATCACGTACTACCTTGAATTATAAAGTACTTGGGAATATGTTAGAATACTCTAGAATTATGAGATCCTTCTCTCAATATTTCTCTTCCGTTCCGGCAAGTTCCCGCGTTTCTGAAAGCTTCTACAACTGAACTTTCCGCGCCAACGCATTTCCCATGCTTTAATTAATAATGGCTGTGATCAGCCAAGCTTGCCCCATGGGTATTGCACGTGAAAAGGTATTATGTGCCCAACTCCCTGTATACCCCTAATTTGCATGAGAAGAAAGTGACGCTTCAAAAACCATTTGAATCAAGTGCACACATCGGCCACAGCGAGCACACAGAGACGTGGGGGATTAACCTGAGTTCTTCTATTTGCTTTGCCAGTGATACAAGCACCAATCTACAAGTTCAATCAAACAGCTAGGATCTGTCTTGCAAGCAATTTACGACGAAAGAAGGTAAGTTCACTTTTGCATTCTAGTAGTTCTGAACGGTTTTAGGACCACAAGTTCAAAGTCTTCCACAACTGCTCTCATCAAAAGACTCTGAACTCGTGGGAAGTTATATTGAAATAACAATTTCACCCGAACTTCAGCGCAAGTCAGTTTCATTAGAACTATATGTAGGTTACATTAGTGTTAAGTATTCAGGTTTAGGTTAGTGTTCAGTTGTAGGTTTCAAGGAACCATTTCAAGTGTTCGTTCTCAATAAATGTCCATTTCATAAAGCCCGTGGCTGGCGGAGTTGTGTGTCGAATATTGTCTGTGCCTTCTATTCTATTTGACTACTAGCTTGGCAAGAGCTGTTTTCTATTTGTTTTAACACCGTTTGCCATATTGCAAAGGTTTTAGTTGAAGGAAATTAAATATGTCCAAAAGACTAGGTCTCAAACGCTCAGTCGGACTCGCTTTGTGCGAAAAATCTTTTAGCTTCTGATGAATTTCAAATTTCAATCAGACGATTAAAAGCCAAACAATGAAGCGGAAGGTTCTAGACTAGTAAATTCAAATCAGGGCTAGTTTTCATGATAGGGTCGGAAGCTAGATTCGCTTTATGTAAACAGGTACTAGTTAAGCCTCTAAAACACCACGTGCAATTGACCTAAACTACGCTGATATTTCGTTGCTTCAAACGCGCGTACAGCCAGGATCTAGGAGAGCGCAGTGGGTTTAGATTGTTACTTCGGTACGATCAACACAAAAGAACGCAAAAGATCAAAGAGCTAGAAATTAAATCGCTATTTGCGCGAACTTACGAAGGGTTTTAGTGCATTTCTTTTATAAAGCCTCGTTTATACTTCTTG
The DNA here is from genome assembly GCA_024757865.1 of Epizoanthus scotinus. Taxonomy (NCBI): domain Eukaryota; kingdom Metazoa; phylum Cnidaria; class Anthozoa; order Zoantharia; family Epizoanthidae; genus Epizoanthus; species Epizoanthus scotinus. The sequence continues at coordinate 11,095 of JANUFV010142440.1, read as the reverse complement.
AAAAAGCGAAAGCAAAGCTTTTTGTGTGTGGCCAGGTAAAATAATCAATTGCTAAATGTTTCTTGTCGTTTGACTTCTGCTTGGGTTCGTTTCGCAAGGATGAACAGTCGCAAACTCGGCTAGCTTGCCTTGTAGCGTAGAAAAAGTATACTAATAGTCTAAATGATAAATTTAATTTGTATTTCGGACTGATTCTGCGCTTGGTAATGTCTTATTGTTTTCGTCATATTGAAAATAACCCACCAAATGTGCTACGGAGTACGGGTAGTCTAGATTGTAGTGCTTAATATATGCAAACATGAACGTGTTTTTTAAATCTTGATTTTCTTTAAATCTTGATTTATCTGACTCAATCATACAATTTCAAAACCTAAAACCTAGAGTAGAACGGAGTCGACTCATTGATGTCTGCAATTCGAAGATCTTTGTGTTGAGTCTAATAATACAGCATGATAAGAGCTCTGTTTAAGGCTGGGCCTTTCGTCTGGATTTCAATAAACAATTTTCAAGGCGACGTGTAACTTATAACGGTCCAATGAACTTGCTCGCATATCAAAATTTCGTTTAACTTGTTACCACAGGAAGCAAAATCCCCCAGGACGAGTTCAAAATATAATTTCATGTGAATACCCGTCGAAATATCAAACTAAACAGTTGAGAGATAATTTTGTTTTGATTTGACTCAAAGGATTTGTATTTACTACACAGCTAAATATGCAAAACTAAATTAAAGCTTTGAATATGATATGAATATTGCGTCTGTAAACTTTGGAGTTAGAATACTATGTATCCATTTTATTTTGGTTCAGTGCGATTCCTGTGGTGATTTAATTTATTTCCTTTTATCAGCGCCACTAACAGTTTATTGAGAAGAAGAGGAGCATGCAGGTCCGACCAATGAAAATATAAACAAAAGCGAGTTTAGTCCCCGGGGTTTTAATAGTCTAAAAAAGAGATTCCATTGTGTTTAAAAGTCGAGCATTTTGAGTTGACTGCTCTCTTGCATGTAACGGAAACAGCTGTCTAACTGATAAATGAGATTTTTCAAGTAAAATAAAAAAATCTGTCAAAACTATCAACTACGTTGTCATATCAATAAAATAACAAATTGAATATTTTAAATTTAAAATGATCAAAACAATAAGTAAAATTAATGCTGTAATGCTAAGTAAATATTTTTTACTGCGACTCGCTTTAATTAAGACGTTCTGAATTGGATATATTTATGTCAAGAAATGTAAAAATCTAAACATTCAGGGATGGGAATATATTCTGGCGGGTTTTATTGGCATGTCAACTCTCTAATCGGAACTTGATATATGTATCTCGCCGCAAATCGTGTTGCGCGGGTCAGCCCAGCCAATTAGATTACTGCCTCTTAACCAGATAGTTATAGGCTGATTTACAGTCAAGACATTTTTAAAATTACATGTCTCGACTGTAAATCAGCCTATACCTGAAAAGCACATTCGTCAGAGGAATAGAAGTAGCTATCATTGTATGCGAGTATTTAGGATCCCGGGTTCAATTCCCGGTCTTGCTAAGGGTTGAATATCTGAGTGACCTTCTTCTCTTCGACGTTCGATCGGAGAATTTTTGAAAAACAAACTTGGGTAGTGATTCCGGTGTTGTTGCTTGCATCTACGCTATAACTTGCAGCCATCGGCGGTGTATATAATTTCAAAAGCACATCGCGACTAGAATACTCTATATATATATTCAGAAAGTATTACCGTTCAGATGTCTGTAGATTTACTTTGTCATGCTCGCAAAGTGAAGGTTTTGCCACAATACTTTCCAAAAACAAAACTTTCAAATGTCATCATTTATAAATTATTTAACGGCAGAGTGTTTATGAAGAACGCGTAAACTCGAAATAGAACGAATAGAACGAAAGCTCCCAGTTTAGAATCCGGTTCGATACAGTTTTTCAAATATTGAATGCAAACATGAATACCTCTCCACCAATACCTTTCTCTAGACCAAATCCGAAAGCAAACTTAGGCAAAGTGGAATATCACAAAAATATCATATACTACACCGTACCGTTTTTATCAAAACATTGCCGTACATTGCATATTCCATATAATATAATTTCTCCGTTTTCCCGGGTTTACACGAGTTGTAAGCGCAATCGTAAAAACATGAATAGAAGGCGATTGGACAAGCTCAGACCACGTTGTGTTATTTGCTCTGACTCATCCGTATGTAATATTTACAATTAATTTCTCTCTCTTCCGACTGGCGCTCGCACTAGCGTGCAATTATCAAGTATCGACCGCGCAGAAAGTCTAGTTTTAAACAAACGCTGACTGATTAAATGACCTTTTCAGCCAGACACCTTTTTGTTCAGAAATTATTCATGATGTATTCTGTTGAAAGACGAGATTTGAATATCAATATGGCTGTGCAAGGTTTCTATACATACATTGGGATCTTGCGAGATCCATGTGTAGATGAAAATTGATATCATTATTGCAGTTCTTATTGGCAGGAATTTTCCGCTATCATTTTATCTAATGCACTGACAAGGTAAAGAACTTCACTGCAACGAAATATCATTTTTGCTTTTACTTTGAAAGCACGCGTCGTAGACATGGTAACAATGGTTTAGTTCACGAATGAAAGTCTTGTATTTGTTTGTTTTAGTTGTCTATTATTTAAACACTGTCTTATTTGGCTTTGGGCCCGATTTCTATTATACCTGAGGCGAGTTACTTTGGAAAAATTGGGCTTGGATTAATGATCCGATATGATAAAAAAACTATTTTTTCAATGATAAACAGGGATATAATTCTAACCATTTTTAAAATTACTTTCTTTTCCATTTTGAGGACAATTCTTAGGACGCCTTTTTTTTGAGATAAAATTCCGGAATAGGAATACACGGAATACATTCTGGTCATTCTGCTACCTGGAACAGAATACACAGAATGTATTCCAAGTATTCCGGAATAGGAATAGCTCCCAAACGAACGTTTATTCTGATTTATTCCGACTATTCATATTCCGGAATAGGAATACACGGAATACATTCTGGCCATTCTGCTACCTGGAACAGAATACACAGAATGTATTCCAAGTATTCTGGAATAGGAATAGATCCCAAACGAACGCTTATTCCGATTTATTCCGACTATTCATATTCCTGAATAGGAATACACAGAATACATTCTGGCCATTCTGCTACCTGGAACAGAATACACAGAATGTATTTCAAGTATTCTGGAATAGGAATAGATCCCAAACGAACGCTTATTCTGATTTATTACGACTATTTATATTCCTGAATAGGAATACACGGAATACATTTGGCCATTCTGCTACCTGGAACAGCATACACAGAATGTATTCCAAGTATTCCGGAATAGGAAGAGCTCCCAAACGAACGCTTATTCCGATTTATTCCGACTATTCATATTCCGGAATAGCTTGTAGTGCCAAACAAACGCTTCATAATGGAAAAGTGACAAAGAAAATGTTATCTGGTTATCATGGTAACTTGGAAATTTTACAAGATGCTTGCTGTATTTATTGTTTCGATCCCTTTTCCAAAGAAAACTATAGATTATGAAACACAAAAATCGTATGAATCTGACATGATAATGAGCTCGAAAAATTCATGAAATATTGTTGGATTTTAGTCAAAAACGATTTTGAACTCAAAAATCAGGATTTGGATCTTTCTCAAAGAAATGCGCTCTAAATCTTGTCAGCTGGATTTGAACCTTGAAATTGTTCGCCATACGTATATGTATTTAGTACCGATGCTGAAATGATATTGAGATATATTTTGATGTTTTAGCAAGGTTTTGAAGAAAAAAGACTATTAAAGGTTGATCTTTTGAATTGTAAACATTTTAATAATTTTAAATAACTTAACATGCTAACGGGTTATTGTTTAATGTGTTGGCAAGAGGAAATGAATAGGATGTCTGCTCTTACTTACTCATTTGGCTAAGGTCTGCTGACAGGCTTTAAATAAATCAGTGTTAGTATTTAATAGACATATTGAATTTAACTGTTGTCACTGACTAAGATGATAAAAGCGATGTAAAGTTCTCCAGACGTTTTAGCAGTCACTGCTGCCTTCCTCAGTGGAGTAAAATTGTTATAGAAATTAAACGATCGTCATTGAAAAACAGAGAACCTTCAATAGTTAACTTAAGATTGATTTAATCAACTGTAGGAGTTGATGTTATGTTGTTCGCCGTGAGGGTGGTAGGTTTGAGCTGACGTTTCGAGCGTTAGCCCTTCGTCAATAACTTAGCATTGTTTTGTTGCACAAGGAATTGTAAATTGCAGTAATCTTATTGTGTTGGTAATCTTTGGATGGAACAATTCTGGCATTGTCAAATGTCATTATGTGATCATGCCCATAGACTAGAACGAGGCAAACAATCCCACCCTAATCCTAGTTCCATATGCGCCAAAACAATGTTAAGTCATTGTAGATTATATGTTTTGCGACAACATACGTCGTCCAATTTCGATGTAAATTATATTCCACTGAGAAAAGCAGAAACAATGGCGAAAAATTCTGGAGAATTTATGTTTTAATTATTTACAAAGTTTGACTTAAATAAGAAAATTCATCATTTTCTCCTGCTCCCACATTATTGAATTCGATCAGGATTGCTTCGTGAACTTCTCTCAACCTATTTCGAGAGCGACTATAGTCTCTTCAGTAAATGTGCCATAACGGATAAAAACATTGATTACGTAACGGCGCCCAACAACGCTGCGCGGTTTCCATGGTTCAGTCCCAAATGTTGTGTTATTTTGATATAGTTTTTCAATTTTTCATATTGTTTTTTTCCACTGTTCGAGTACTAATAGTAGTAGCACTGTCTGTTGGAGTGCAAAACAGTTTGGTACACGTGGCCAAGATTTACGTTCGAACTTCGTGACAGCGAATTACCATATTTCATTATTACGTCACAGTTTGTTTACATTTTTACAAATTCAAGAACAACACAAACAAGATGCAATTTATTGCCTTTAGGAAAGATTAACCCTTGTTTCTGTACATTTCAATTAATTTTCAGAATGAAAGTTTTAAAGTCTCCTTTGATTTCGGACATTCAAAATCGATGTCACCGTTGCATTGTGGGACTGAAGCGAGGGAAAACAAAATGTAAACAAACCACATTTCAGCCGAGTTTCGACACCAGCAAAGCTGTGAAACAAATTGACTGCTACATTTTATTGTTCATGCGATCACAGAAATCAGATACAACATGAAATTGGTGGATTTGAACCTTTACCAGCCAGATAAACTACTTTTTGTTTAAAACATTTAAAAACCTATGACTTGATAATGACATGGAGCACTTGGGGAGGACAACGGACAAGTTGCACACAAAAAAACCCTGGACATTTAAATTTTAATACCAGCTGGTTAAGATACATAAACACCCGAACAATGGCCTATTGTGTTAGTCAAAACATAGTAAACAATGGCTTTGGAGCTTTCTGAGCTTTGGGCGCGGTTGGGGCCTGGGCTAACGTGGAGCAATGCTTCAGACTAAAACATTCTTTGTTGTGAGATTCAAACGTATTTAGAGTTTTAAGATAAGCAGTGTTTCACTAAATACTCGTCTAGAATGACAGTTTGTCTGTGGGAAGATCATAGCTATTGTTATCTAATTATTGGCGAGATTTTAAAAAGGCTTCGATTGGATATTCGATACAAAGGTTTGACTACAAAGACTATTGGACGTGATGAACATTAAACATGTTTGTTGATAAACATTACGTTACTGCAGCAATCAGCCTCGAGCCAGCGAGTTGTCATCAGAACAATAGGCGAGTTTTTAAATCATTTATAAAATGAATTTTGTATCCTTACTAATTAAACTGAGGAGAAGATGGAAATATTGTTAGAAATTCTTTATTTCTCACTGGTGCAAAACATTGTCAAGTCGAGTTATGAGAGTAAACAACCTGTGTATTTATTGTTGTGATTGCATTCGTGTGTTGATCGTTGATCGATGTTCGTGTTTTTGGACGCGCCTGGAACATTTCATGAACGAGGAAGCCTGGAACTAGTCTTGTCGTCCATTACGTAAAATGAAAGAATGGCGGACGTTGTATTACGCACAAGAGAAAAGAAAAACGGTCTTGCACACACGATCTTGACTATTTCGCCTTAACCAACAACACGAAGTAGTACAATGTACCCTTCACTAGAATCAAGAATATATGTTGAAGGCTCTTAGTGCCCTTAATGCTGAAGAAAGGCCGAAGAAACGGAAACGAGTTATCGATTGTTAGCTATCATTGTCAGAGACGACTAGCATTCAAGTTTCCGCTCTGCGTCCATTTTGATCAAAAAACCCGAATACAATTGTATTATCATTATTATTACTATATTCACGAGGCTTCGGACAAAATATCTATGGTAAAATGGAGCGATTTTGCTAAAGATCCCATGATTGTCAAGTGTAGTATAATTGAGTATCAATTATCAGGCAAATGGCCACACTAAGTCCTTGAGATAATATTCAACTTTCCCTTGCATGGGGTGTCTAATGCCATGGGTAGCACTTAGCCCATGCGAAAATTTGCTAAGTATATTTCAATTACATGTGTCAGATTTAACCAATGGTTTTGGCGAAATGTGACACATGTAATTAAAATGTAGTCGGCGGATTTTCGATCCGTGTATAAGTAATTCTCCTCCTGACTGTGATATTATGGAAAATGTTTGTCTGTTCTAGACTAACTGGATGATTGAATGGTTAGAATTGGTGAATTAACTAAACTGAAAGATCATCAGTTTACTAGTTGGTTAATTGATTGTTGAGTTGACAGTAGATAGATTGATTCTAACTTATTATTATAGACAGATATAATTGTAATTATCAGATATTGTTTAACCGCTGTTGCTCAAAAGCAAATGATCAAACAAGAAACAAGATTAACCTATTTCTGCCTTTGTCCCTTCAGGTGACGGGGTTGTCCTGTCGATGGTGTGTCAGTCAAACGGAAATTCTCCATGGATTTCTTTGGAAAAGTCGGAGACAAACTGAACGTAGAATTAGATGCAGGAGCATCTGGAGATTTATCAGTTGAAGGCAATGTGGAGGCTCCTGATCTCCAAATGTCTGCGCCACACGTAAGTGGACCGGAGATCCACGCAGAAGCACAAAATGGAGCTCACTCTGCCGACGGTGAGCTCAGCTATGAACTGAAAGGACCTGATTTGCCAAGCTTTGGAATTGGAGGATCGGGAAGTGCCCAGGAGGCATCAGGAGAAATGAATGTGGGAGCAGGTCTTGCAGGGCCAGACATAGATTTAAAAGTTAAAAACAGTGGGCACCACGGGGACAGTGCAGAAAGTGCAATGCAAGTTAGCTTGCCAGATTCCAAGTTCGGAATGGATATGTCTGAACGAATGCGCCAAGCATTCGGAGGCGATGGAGACTTTTCTATGGAGAGCAGTGGCATTAGCCAGACCACAGTGAGGTCCACAAAGACAGTCAGTACAAAGACGATGGGTATGACGACAACTACAACTAAAACCATGGGCATGACCAAAACCTCGACCAAGTCGTTTGTCACTACAACATCAGATGTAAAGGTATCCGGGCCCAGTATCACAGCACCAGATATTGATACACCAGAAAAGAAAGGTGATAATTCGGATTCTGATGACGAAAAAAAATGGAAATTCAAATTACCAGATTGGAAGTTAGGATCGGATGATAAGCCGAAAAAGAGTGATTCCTCAAGTTCTTCCAGCTCTTCGAGTTCCTCCAGTTCGTCAAGTTCATCAAGCTCCTCAGAATCTGACGGAGAAAGCAAATTCAAAATTGGTTTACCAGATTTAAAGATCAGAAAGAAAAAGCATAAAAAGCCAAAACGATCCAGTAAAAAGCCAAAGCCATCGGGTGACATATCTATGCCAAAAGCTTCAGGAGACCTATCTATTCCAAAAGCTTCAGGAGACATATCTATTCCAAAAGCTTCAGGAGACGTATCAATTGGAGGAGAAGTTCCCAAATTATCTGGAGATGTAGACCTAGAACCGGACATTGAAGTACCACAAGTCGATATGTCACAAGAACTTGAATCAACGCCAGATTTCGATATCCCAGGCCTTAACATGTTGGGTCCCAGCATAAGTGGACCAAACATTGATGCAAAAGCATCGAAAGACATTCCAGAACCAGATAATGAACACAGCTTCAAACTAACAGGACCCGAGCTACCAAGCTTTGGAATTGGAGGAAAATTGCCAACAGCTTCCGGAGACATAGACATGGATGCAAATGCTGATATTCGTGGACCAGATGTTGATATTTCTGGACCAAATGTGAAGGGGCCAAATGTAGACATAGCTGGACCAAATGTGAAAGGGCCAAATGTAGACATCACTGGACCAGAATTGAAGGGTCCCGACGCTGCATTAGATGTGAACATTTCTGAACCGGATGTTAAGGGTCCTGACGTAGACATATCTGGACCTCGCTTCGGTGGGCCCGGTATAGATTTGAAAGGAAAGAAAGGAGGTGACTCGGATTCAGATGATGACAATGAACACAGCTGGAAATTCAAAGGACCCAAGCTACCAAGCTGGAAGTTTGGAAAAGGAGGAAAGAAACCGAAAGTATCTGGAGATGTAGAGATAGATGCAGATATCGAAGGACCAGACGCTGACATTTCTGGACCGAAGGTGAAGGGTCCTGATGTAGACATATCGGGACCAGACGCCAAGATTGGTGGTGATGTAGACATATCAGGACCTCGCCTAAGTGCACCTGACATTGACTTGAAGGCAAAGGGAGATCACTCAGATTCTGATGACGAACACAGCTGGAAATTCAAAGGACCCAAGCTACCAAGCTGGAAGTTTGGAAAAGGAAAAGGAGGAAAGAAACCGAAAGTATCTGGAGATGTAGAGATAGATGCAGATGTTGATGGCAATGTTGATGGCCCAGACTTGGACATATCAGGACCAGATGTGAGTGGACCCAAGATAAAAAGTCCCAAACGACCAAGCTGGAAGTTTGGAAAAGGAAAATCAGCAAAATCGCCTAAAGTAGCTGGAGATGTAGACGTGGACATGAATGCTGATATTGAAGGACCAGACGTTGATATTTCTGGACCAACCTTGAAGGGGCCTAATGCAGACATATCTGGACCTGATGTAAGTGGACCAGAGATGAAGCTAGCGATGAATGGCGATCATTCAGGATCGGAAGACGAAACCAATCTCAAATGCGGTTTGCCAAACGTGAAGTTTGGAAAGAAAAAATCCAGTAAAAAGCCAAAAGCATCAGGAGACATATCTATTGATGGTAATGTTGAGGTTCCAGATGCCGACATATCGGGACACATAAGTGGACCAGAGGTTGATGTAAAAGGAAAGAAAGGGGATCTCTCGGACTCTGAGGACCATGACCATAGCTGGAAAATAAAACGTCCAAGGTTGCCAAGCTGGAAGCTGGGAGGCAAAGGAAAAGGAGTAAAATCACCGAAAGCTTCAGCAGACGTATCTATTGAAGGAAAAACTCCAAAAGTATCTGGCGATGTGGATCTTGACGCGAATATTGAAGAACCACAAGTTGACATTTCTCAAGACCTAGAAGCTTCACCAGAACTGGATATACCCGGTATTGACGGCAGTATCGAGACTCCAGATGTCAACATATCGGGACCTCGCATAAGTGGACCTGACATTGACTTGAAAGCAAAGGGTGGTCACTCAGATTCCGATGATGAACACAGCTGGAAATTCAAAGGACCCAAGCTACCAAGCCTCAAGTTTGGATTTGGAGGGAAATCTCCAAAAGCTTCTGGTGATGTAGATGTGGACATGAAAGCTGATATTGATGGACCAGATGCTGACATTTCTGGACCAAAACTAAAGGGCGATGTAGACATATCAGGCCCAGATGCCGACATTGGTGGTGACGTAAACATATCTGGACCACGTGTAAGTGGACCTGACATGGACTTGAAAGCAAAAAAAGGTGCTCATCTAGACTCTGATGACGACGAACACAACTGGAAACTAAAACGGCCAAGATTACCAAGCTGGAAGTTTGGAAAAGGAAAATCAGGAAAATCGCCAAAAGTATCTGGAGATGTGAAACTTGATGCAGACATTGAAACACCCGACGTTGATATATCTGGACCAGATGCTGACATTTCTGGACCCAAACTGAAGGGTGGAGATGTAGACATATCAGGACCTCGTATTAAAGGACCTGATATGAAAGTTGATCTCACAGATTCGGAAGACGAAACCAATCTGAAATGCGGTTTGCCAAACTTGAAGATGAAAAAGCGTGGCTCAGGTAAAAAACCAAAAGCATCAGGAAATATATCTATTGATGGCAATGTTGAAAACCCAGATCTGGACATATCTGAACCTGGTTTGAAGGGACCAGAGATAGAAGTGAAAGGAAAGAAAGGAGATCATTCTGTGAAAAGACCAAGGTTGCCGAGCTGGAAGTTTGGAAAAGGAGGAAAATCACCTAAAGCATCTGGCAAAGTGGACCTCGACATGAACGCAGATATTGATGGCCCCGATGTTGACATTTCTGGACCGAATGTGAAGGGTCCTGATGTAGACATATCAGGACCAGATGCTGACGTTTCTGGACCAAAACTAAAGGGCGATGTTGACATATCAGGACCTCGCCTAAGTGGACCTGACATTGACTTGAAAGCAAAGGGAGATCACTCAGATTCCGATGATGAACACAGCTGGAAATTCAAAGGACCCAAGTTGCCAAGCTGGAAGTTTGGAAAAGGAGGAAAATCTCCAAAGGTTTCTGGCGATGTGGACGTCGACATGAAAGCTGATATTGATGGACCAGATGCTGACATTTCTGGTCCAAAAGTGAAGGGACCTGATGTAGATATATCGGGACCAGATGCCAACATTGGTGGTGATGTGGACATATCAGGACCTCGCCTAAGTGGACCTGACATTGACTTGAAGGCAAAGGCTGACCACTCAGATTCTGATGATGAACACAGCTGGAAATTTAAAGGCCCCAAGTTACCAAGCCTCAAGTTTGGATTTGGAGGAAAATCACCGAAAGCATCTGGTGATGTGGACCTGGACATGAAAGCTGAT
>JANUFV010142329.1:0-14302 GCA_024757865.1 Epizoanthus scotinus | reverse complement strand
AATCCATGATTTTCTACATGGATAAAGATTAAGACTTGGTATTTTGCATGCAATTAACTTAGACCTAACTAATTAGTTTCTATGCATTGCTTAGTTACTGTTGCTATGGTAATAGCATTTGAAAAGAAACATCCGCCATCTTAGTAGCCATCTGGGATTTTTTTATATTTGAAATAAAATTATTGGTCAATGATACTTTTCAAAACCATTAGAATTAACTAAAAAGAATGTTATATCCATGAGCAAAACTAACAAAATAAATAACATAAACAGAATTATTAGTCATAGTTAATGATTGTGTTTTACAAAATCTTGCAATATTCTGAAGCAAGATCTAATTTGCATAATGTATTCTGAATAAATTATGAATCAAAGCATGTACACTTGTCTGCAATGCATGGCATGACTGTGATATAGCATGGTGTCTTGTTTGGTTAAACTATCATTTCTGTTCCGGTTTCTATCAGGTTCCAAGGTCGCAAGCTCCTGCTGTCCCCCCTCCGCGGCAGAACAAAGATATGATTAATGAGCTTACACAAGATGAGGTGAGTTTATAAGATTTTCGTTTAGAGAGAGTGCGTAGTTCTGGTTGATGCTAGAAATTTGTGTTGTAATGATAACAGTAGAATTGTCTTTTTATATGGATGTGGGTTCTGCTTGGAAGGGGAAATTGATCCGTTTTGAAAATGACAAGGCTGGGAAAAGGTCAAGACAGGTTGTTTCTCTATGAACCCAACCGCAGTAGATTTTGGGGCTTCGCAAATAACCCATCACCTCTGCTGTATTATTCTTTATTTTGTAGCGAGTATTTTCCAAAGCAAAGCTATTGCCTTCTTAAGAACTCATTATAGAATGTATGACTTGTTTATATTCAAATGTACATAATAATAATAATAATAATATTACATTTATTTATATAGTGCTTGTATTCTAGTTGCTCTAAGCGCTTAACAATACTAATTACAAAAATGTTATACAATTATTATGGGGATTACATAATATAAAAGCTAAAGATATTAAAACTAGAAATATTTACATGGCTACTAAATTTACAAATGCTAATTTAAATAAAACTATCTACACTATACGATTGTCTAAGCTTTAAAGGAAGCTCATTCCAGAACTTAGGGCTGGCAATAGAAAAAGCCAGTCACCATATGATTTAGTGCTGGTGCGACCAATCTTGAGGTAATTCTGGGAAGCTGATCTTAGTGACCTTGAGTAGTTCCTATAGCTAAGTTCCTATGACGACGCCAAGCCATTGAGGCCTTTATACACAAGAAGTAGGATCTTAAAGATGATTCTATAGTTTACCGGCAGCCAGTGGAGACTTTGAAGTACAGGACTGGTGTAATGTGGTCATATTTTCTGGTTAGAGATACAATGCGTGCAGCAGTGTTTTGTAATAGTTGTAGTTTGTTCAACTGATATGCAGGTAGCCCATATGGCAATGAATTGCAATTATCTAATTTAGAACTAACAGGTACGTCACAAGTGTGTACATAAACTGTAGTCTAAATTAGCCGTGGCAACTTGGCATACAGTAAGACAGGTAATGGTTATGGGAATGGCAATGGTAATGGTAATGGTAATTAATGGTAATGGTAATGAATTTATGGTGTACATTTTCCATTGGAATGTTTGATAAATGCAGATGATACAAAATCATAAAGATCAAACCGAAAACATTGAAGGCACTGCATGTGGCCTCTATACAGTCTATTTCCAACAGTTGCCATATTCCACTTAACCCATCACCTAGATTGATAAATTTGGATCCTTGGTGATGTTGAGAGTTTTGGACTTCTTCCATTAAAAATTTATTTAAATCTATTCTAATTATACAGGATGCCACGAGTACCAGTTCTGGTGACAAGATTCAGCCAGAAGTGGCTGCCTTTGATGCTGAGCCAATATTTGGGACTTCCTTTATTGCTGAGTCTGGACGGAAAGATTCCATGTTATCCGAAACTGGTTCAGCATCATCGGCAAATGTTTTAAGAAGTGATTCCATTTCCTCCTCTTCATCAGATGCAACAACCCAGTCAGCAGATCATACAAGAACTGCATCTATGGCACTGTCACCTACAGCTAGTGTGCTTAGTAATCCACAAGATGGTACACCAACAACAGCAGGGCAGGGCTTCAACTTTGATGCAGCATTTCCACCTGCCACCAGTCCCAGTGGTAATGTCGATACAGCGAGTAGCGGCTTTACTGAAACTCAACCATTTCAAGCTACATTTCCACCAACAAGTAGCCCCAGTGATAATGCAGATACAACGAGTGGAAGTTTTAAAGAGAATCAGTCATTTCAAGCTGCATTTCCAATCATCCCCAGCCCTAGTAATGCTAAGTCATCTAGGCAATCGGCATCACATAATGAAGAATTTGAGGCTGCGTTTGCACCCGTTGCAAGTCCAGATGCCCAGCCCAATACATCAATCGAGTCTAGCTCGGCTTTTGAAGCAGCATTTCCACCAGTTACTAGCAATTATACTGGGGTAGTTAGTACCGCACCTGATGTAGTATCGAGTCAGATCGAAGGGTTTGAGAATGCCTTCGAACCTGTGGGTAGCACAGGGACCAAGATTTCCGTATCAACAAACCAGTCCATTGCACCAATCAAGTCAAGTTCGGCTTTTGAAGCAGCATTTCCACCAGTTACTAGCAATTATACCGGGGTAGTCAGTGCAACGCCTGATGTAGTAACCAATCAAATTGAAGGATTTGAGAATGCATTTGAGCCAGTGGGTAGCACAGAGAATAAGGTTTCAGTAACGAACCAGCCCATTGAGTCAAGCTCGGCCTTTGAAGCTGCATTTCCACCAGTTACCAGCAATTACACCGGAGCAGTCAGTACTATGCCTGATGTAGTAACCAGTCAGACCAAAGGATTTGAGAATGCCTTTGAGCCAGTGGGTAGCACAGAGACCAAAGTTTCATTATCAACAAATCAGCCCAACTCACCAATCAAGTCAAACTCTGCATTTGAAGCAGCATTTCCACCAGTCAGTGCTATGCCTGATGTAGTAACCAGTCCAATTGATGGGTTTGACAATGCCTTTGAACCAGTCAGTAGCTCACAGACCAACGGTTCAATATCAACAAACAAGACTGCTTTTGCAAGCGAGGGTTTTGAAGCTGCGTTTCCAACAACCTCAAGTCATGCAACAGACACTGGTTCATCGAGTGGTCCAGCCAATCCCAGACAAGGGTTTGACGCTGTATCCTCACCAGTTACTAGTCCAACAATAGATGCAGATGTTATTCCAGAAAAACCTGGCACCACTGCATCATTTGCAGAATTTCAAGCTGATTTCACTTCAGTTTCAAGTACAGATGAAATTGCAAGTCCGTCAGTTGCAAGTGTGGAAAGTGCCCCTGTGACCTTATTCAGTACTACTTTTGATGATGCATTTGCACCTGTTTTGAACAAAAATAAGGCTGTTTCAGATTCATTTAGGAACAGTGGTACTTCAACTGTGAGTCCAGGGCAAATAGCTGGACTATCAGAAACCAAATCTGGCCAAATATCAGCAGATCTCTTTGCAACAACGAATGATCCATTTTTCAATGATAAAAACATTACTGACACCACCAAGCCCAAGACTCTCGCCATTACGTCTGACGACCCGTTTGCTTCAAGCCAGAACACAGAGGTTGAGACTAGTGGTGGGGCTCAGTTTGAGGCTGCTTTTGATTCTGCTTCATTCTCACCAGGTCCGTTTGACTTCAGCAAGCCGTCACAAACAGCTGAACCAGTGATAAAGGATACTGGAACAACTGTCAAGCCAGTTGAGGCTGGTGGTGAGGCTCAGTTTGAAGCAGCCTTTGATTCTGCTTCATTCTCACCAGGTCCGTTTGACTTCAGCAAGCAATCACAAACAGCTGAACCAGTAACAAATGATACTGGAAAAACTGCCAAGCCTGTCAAACCTGTTGAGTCAGGGGCAGTATTCGCTTGGGATGACGCATTTGGTGCAAGTAACGAAGAACCAGGTAAAGGTTCTCCTGATAGCTCTCCACTGTTTAGCACTAGTTTCACTCCCATCACCGAGTCAAGATCTGAACCCAACTCGGCCTTAGATCATTCAACAGAGACAGTGCCATCTATTGCACAAGCTTCGACTGAAATCAATGCGGCAGCGAAAGTTTCTGTCACTGATGGTTCTACCATGAGTAAACAATCAGCTGGCAGTAGTAGAGATGATAAGAGTGACAGTGTTGCTACTAAGCAAGATCCATTTGTTGAATTCAAAGTTGATTTTGATCATTTTAAATCTCCAGCCACTGATACAACAGATTCGTCCACAGAAGCTGATAGTGAACAGAAGGTTGAAGACGTTCTGGAAGAGCAGCCACAAATCTTACAAGCTGCTCGGCTTCCAAACGTGTCTGTGACAGCTATAAAAGAGGAACCTTCAGAAGGCGTCAAGGAAGCACAGCCCAGTAACATTGAGATGCCTAACGATCTCTCACTATTTCCTCAGGCACCCACGAATCAACACGAAAGACCTTCGTCACCCACTGCGCCCCCTCCTCTCCCCCCACGACCAGTTGTTTCCCCACCCACACTCCCCCCAAGGCCACGGACAAGCTCTAGTACAAGCACAGGCATACCACCCTCTCTGAGAGAGGTCCCACCACTGCCTCCATTACCAACCACCAGCCCAGCCAGAAAGTTGCCTCCTGCTTTGCCACCAAGAATTGACTTGCAGCCGAGCCCCCAAACGCTTGAACAGAAGACAGCTAATAGTGTGGACGGTTTTACTGGATTTGATCTATTTGGTGTTGGGTCAGCGGGAAGTGTGTCGAGTAACCATAGTAACAGTGCTTGGGCGACTGCTTGGCCGGTCGCTAGTGAAAAGGACTCGGCACAAGAAACGAAGGAGAACGGGTTTACAAAACCAGCTGCTGCCAAGTCAGATCCATTTGGTGATGATTTCTTTGCAACCTTTGATTTCGACAGTCAACCAGCAGCTGAGAGCGCATCGACACCAATTAAAGGTGCAACAGCTGCCCCAGACGCCTTTGCAGCCACAAATTCAGCAGAACCGTTTAGCGGTGGAGATTTGTTCTCACAGTCGCCATTTTCCAGTAGCAAGGCAAGTAGAAGCAGTAGTATAAAACACGCATTTACTGCCGGCCTGTCGGACTCCTTCAGCGCAGTGCCCGACAGCGATCCTTTCGGGGATACAAGTGATCCATTCGCGGGCAAGGGGGATTTGAGCAGTGATCCATTTGCCGACAGCTCGGAGAAGGACATCAAACTTGCAGAGGTTTGTTTTATGAGGACAGGAGGTGGGAAGCTAGGAGAAGAAGGGTGGAGGGGGGGGGGGGGGGGTTGTAAAAGCTCAGTTTAGTCAGAAGTCGCTTATTTATTTCCAGGATTTCTGGGGGAGTGGGGGTGGGGAGTGAATAGACAGGGTCGAAATTCGGTAACAAATGAAGTTTGAAGTAGGAACTGTTCAGCAGGACCATATAATATTCTGCTACTGATCCCAGATATTGATTTAATTCATCCTTAACCCTTTCTCTCCCAGCATGTTTATCAACATATATCTTCTCCTAACAGTATCAATATAGAATCAGTTGTTTTGTTGTGAGAATAAAGGAATTGATCATCCACTCTTAATTATTTAAGATGAAGTGCAAAATTCTCCTAACCTATTTATATGAGTTATATGGAGGTAAGTAATGGGAATTTACAAACATCATTTGGCACTATTGGGATTGAAAGGGTTAATCGTCTTCTTATTTGGGAAATATTAAGAATGTGGACCTCACGATGCCATCCCGTTTTCGCGCATATATCGCAATCTGAACTTATTCCATGAGTGAGGGTGCTACACCAGAAACACTATGAATGCCACAAAATTAAGATACTTGTCCGAATCTATTTATAGATTACAATTTAGGGATTTTATGTTCTAACGTAGCCTCCTCCGCAAGCAACTCAGATCAGATAGTAGTATTTCGGCAAATTAGCGCAAATGATGGAAAATAGGGCAAATGATGGCAAGTGAGGGTAATTGATAGCAGATGGGGTGTAATTGCAGGGTGTAAAGAAGGGGAGGGGAATGGGAACGAGAGGAGGCCCCAACTCGCGCCTCGCATCGCTCGGCCCCTAATACAATTACCCTCACTTGCCATCATTTGCCCTATTTTCCCTCATTTGCCCTAATTTGCCGACAATTCAGTTGCCAAAATACTATCAGAGTTGCCTGCGGAGAAGGCTAGTTCTAACGATGAGCTGTCATACATTTATGCATTTTATTGTTTTATTTGTTCTTGTGTTCTTTCTTTAGTTAAACTATCATTACTAGGTGTTTCTTTGCTTTCTACTTTATTATCTGTGTACAGGGTGTCTCGTTCGTTTGACATTGTCATTTGTGGCCCAAAGAATAAACAGATGATATGTGTTCTTGCCTGTAAGACTTGAAACTTTCTTTTGGAAATATGCCTATTATCTTCTGCAGGATCCCTTCACAGACTCGTTTGCCTGAGCGACTGGACTTCCAGACTGAACGTGTTAGATGCAGGTGCGTAGTGCCAACATAATGGTGAATTATTATTTGATGAGAAATGGTGTTGTGAGTAAAAATACACTATAAATATAGATGAAGGGTTTCCATACAGTACTTACCCGCTTATAAGAACCTAGGTTTTTCCAAGTTAGCCTAAACAGGTTCTTATATAAATGGTGCTTAATGGAGTTTTAGGTTTTTTTGGTTCTTAAACAGGTTCTTATTTTTGTAAGAAAAATACTGAGACAAATTGCGAAATTATAACTGAAGAGATGACATTGTGCTGCAAAACTCTGAACTTATCAAAGAGACACATCAATTGTATTTTTAATTATCACTGAAGACAGGGCTCATCCCTAATGTAATGAAAATTTACAAGGCTTTCATACGTTATTTATACCAAATTTAGAGATTTTTATAGTGTATACATGTTTAACTTCACTACTTTTGAGAGTCATGTCTTTTATCTTTGCCTGAAGATATTTAAAGTTCATTTTCTAAAATAAGAACCTGTTTCAAATTTTAGGCTAAATAGGTTCTTATGTAAAGGGAATCTAAACTGATATTTTGAGGCTAACAGGTTCTTAAATTCTAGGTTCTTATAAGTGGGTCAGTACTGTAGCCCTGGAACTACTGAACACCAGACAGAATGTATATAAAGGACACAATTTTATATGATCCATTCTTTCGATTTAAGGATTTTCGTGACGTGGCGTGCAACCCAAGAGTTTTGTGGCGTGTTGGTAGTTAGATCATGAGCAATAGGACACTCTTGGTGTCGATTTTTCAGTAAATTTAGCAATAAATACATCAACTCACCAACGCCTATGTTGTATTTTGTCTTTAATTCCCTCAATTTGCTGTTTTCCCCGTGTTATTTGACGTTTTTGTACGTTATTCCATCCGTTTAAAATTCGAAACAAATACAGTATAGTTGGTTTCGAATTTTAAACGGATGGAATAGCGTAAAAAACGTCAAATAACACGGGGGAACAGCAAATTTACAGAATTAAAGACACAATACAACATAAGCATTGGTGAGTTTATTTATTTGTTGCTAGATTTATTGAAAAATCGACGCCAAGAGTGTCCTATTGCTCGTGGTTAGCTGGCCTGGGATCATGCACTATATTCTTTTTATGTTTCGGTTGTTGCCACATTTTGAACAGGTCTGTCATATATTTTGATATAGAATATTAACTGTTTTTTGACAGGAAATGGAGAGTGGTCTAGACACACACGCCACCATGCAGCTTACGTGTGAATCACCCCGGCCATTTCAATCAGTGTTGACGTAGGAATGCAATATTAGGGAGCTTTTAAAAGCAACCAGGACGGCAGCGGCTACGACGACGGCTGCTGAAATTCTACTTTCTCCTTTTCTCGTTTCCTTTGTGTATCATCCATTCGTTTTATTGTTCCTTGTGTGAAGGAGGGCGAATTATAGAAACTAGAAACCCTAGTTTTGAAGGCAAACTAATAACAGGATGTTTATATTTCCATGTTCATGTTGTCTACAAGATTTGTGCTTTTCACGTTGTATTTCTAAACACGACGGTGAACAGCTGGTCAAGTTGGTGCATTCCAGCGTGCAGTTTATTGTATTCTGTAATTAGGCTCTTTGTTCTCTACCGTCGTCGTTGCCGTTGCCGTCCTGGTTGCTTAATCTCTCTATGGACAGAGTTGTACAAAAACGAGACGCGAGCATATTCATGAAACTTCTCAACTTTGGAATTCGTTGCTGGCAGATTTGCTGACCGCACAGACCATATGAATTGTTCGCTTGTAAATTGTATATTCGAATTCCTACCCGAGTTTGTAGCAAGTTCTATTGTTCTGGGGCAAATAATATAAGTATGGTTTGTGTAATTGGAAATAATCAGAGGCATTCGTCGACAGTAAAACTGTCATTAATTTGTAAATTGGCGTGGTAGTGAGCTAATGAGACTCGCTCAATGAGTTAGTGTGACAAACTGTTTAGCCATTACAACACATGATGCTATACTATATTTGCTTCCAATGATATAATTCCAATATCAGTTAATCCTTTCACTGTTAGATCTTTTCAAGGAAAAAATACTAGCCAGTTAAAGTTGCTATGTCACGGCTATTTAAGGCATTTTTTCGATGTTTGAAATTCTCTACAAATCAATGGAAATCTAAAAATAGCAGGTTACCATGGTAGAAAAACCAAAGAGGGATTATGATAAGTTGAAAAGGAACGTGGATGGTTAAAATTGGGAAAGATTAAAACGGATTACAAACTCTTAATTTGATTTTGGTCTAGGCTAGACATTAGATAAGTTAAATCCATTCGCTGTCAAAATCGTGTTGCTTGTATTTAGACACTGTTTTCACAACATATAACCCTTTTAACATTTCTTTTTATCCTGTTGAGCTTAAAACTTGTGTTTCATGACTGTGAAGGCTTTGTTTTTGACATGACTAGAGAGCATGCGCATTACCGTGACATAGCCCCTTTAAAAAGCTAACATTATCTTGTCACTATACTCAACAAGATTTAATTTGAATGACCACACTTTAAGCGAAAGGTTAATATATAAATTCCAACATTATTCATGGTATGAGAGGGGCGGCGGTAGGGGTCAGGGGTGGGGGTTTAAACGAAGCTCCTTTTCAATCCCAAATCGCATAGAAATTCATTGAACCACTCTAAAGCACGTCCAATTCGAAGCCCCTTTTATAGATCCTCATGTCGCCCCTAGGGTAAAATGCTCTTGTGATAAAGACTTTATTTTTGAACTTCAAGCAAGTTTTAATAAAATATATGATAATTAAACTCAATAGTGTATATTCCAGTTAAAATGTTAAATTAATCCAATGTAACAGCTTGAAAGAGTACAATCCGTCCAAATATTTTCGCCGTTAATTATACAGAAACACAAATCTCTTTCTTCTGTGAGGCTTAATCTTGGGCTCCGGTTGGTTACGCATATGCAAGAGATAGTATTTTTGCCATAACCAAATTAACTTTTGTAGCGCCTGGATGAGAAACTGTGGACTTTTGAACGTTATTCATCAAGTCATTGTGAACGATTTCAAACAAACGATAGAAACACAGTTTTGTTTCAGTATGATTGTAGAGGAGGTAACGCCCGGGACAAGTGTTGAACTACACATGCGACGAAACTAGTGCTAACGAAGCAGTACAATTCACCACTCCAGAAACTGCAAAGGGACTGGGCCCCATCCACCTAAACAATCCTAGAAAGCAATGCTGCAACAAATGTTTTGCACAATGTGTCATCAAAAGGATCTTGTAAGCTGTTGTTTTGGCACAATACGTGTAACTTTGTCTTGTCTAAACACAGGCAGCCCAAGCTCAGTAGTCGAGTAGTATATATTTTACATGGCGATACGATTTATAAGAGTTTATATGGAACTCAATCGATTTCTCGAAATGCTAGAATTTTGCCGTAAATAGGGAAATAAAGTTAACTTACCTCAATTCCACTGTGTACTTGTGTTTTCTGCGCAGTTTTGGGCGATTTCGAGCCATTTTGAGCTAGTTTTGGCTCGGAGTAGTCCCCCATGTTAAAAAGAAGTGACATCGTATCGTATCGCCATGTAAAATATATACTACTCGACTACTGAGCTTGGGCTGCCTATGGTCTAAAAAACAATACATTCAGCTAGGAGATACATTATGTTAATCACATTGCAACCTGTACAGGCTAATGGCCCTGTTTTGTTCTTTCATTCCAGTTTTGCATTTGCAGGATTGATTTCTGGGATCGATTAAATGCTAGTTTTATTGTAGTTTCTGGAGTGTCGAATACAGCTGGGCTTTGGTTTGCATGTGACGTCATAGCCGCCATGTTGGTGTCCTATAACAATAGAGTTGTAATTAGTTTCTTTTGTTAGGGACATCAACATGGCCGCCTCACCCTTTGTCATTTGAATTCCTGGTGATGAGTAAAAACCAGCAATAATCTTTGTTTGCAGGCCTTGGCCGTGCATAAAACACAAAATGTTTTGAAAAGCAAATGAACGACCAATCAATAGAAACATTTGGGCTCACACGTAAAACTAAACAATGTGCACGGTCACGGCTCGTTGAACATCAAACAAATCAGCTTTATACAACTTTGCCGAGCTTCATAACTAGATAGTTATATGCCTGAATTGACTTGTAATTTATGATTAATTGGGTGGGAGGGAAAGAGAAACACTTCAAAACTGTGTATAGAATGTCTACTTTGTAGCCTTTATGACCTGTTAAGTTTACTTATTTCATCCCGATTTTTTTGATAAGAAAGTGTTTTATTTTGCTGGTAAAAGTTAAATCAGTATATATTTTTTTTGCTTTATTTGGTTCTTAAAAGGTTTAAAATGTGTAGTAAAAGCATTACTTTATACATCGGAATTTTGTACAAAAATGGTAGGAAATGTGTTTAATGTTGCTGTTCCCACTTTCCTCCCACACTGCAACATAGTTTAGAACCCAAACTAAAACCAGGCTTACTATGTACTTTGTGCAATAAATAAAATAGTAAGAAGTAAGGGATTCGCTTTAATAAAGACAAAACGTTGTATTTTACAAATGTCTGCCTTTTACATGTCTGCATTAGGGAAGTGGTCGAAATATATGATTTCTGACGGGACCCGAGTCTCCAGGGGGTGGGATGGGGGTACACGCAACCCACAACCTGTAAAGCTAAATTTCAATAATTTCATCCTAAAGTATATTTTTAACTAAAGAACTGGCAACAACGGTTTTGATTGTTTCATTGTTCGACGTAGAACAGATTTCTGCATCAAAATCTTCATAAGATACACCCACATTCTAGATATTTGCCAAAATAACTTTGCCATGCACGTGGATAGGGGATACACCACGTAATGAACCACCCAGAGCCCAGTTGTTCGAAAGTGGTTTAACCTTAACCCTGGGTTAAGATTAACCTGCTGTTTGGTTTACTACCTTGTAGACTGATTCGGGCTGACATGTTGGACTTATATAATTGGGATTCTGAGTGATGTCAACACAAATTAGGGAGCACTTTATTACGTACTCCTAGATGAAGAAATTTCTATTTGAAAATTGGCCTAACCCTGGGTTAAGGTTAACCTGCTGTTTAGTTTATTACCTTATACACTGATTTGGGCTGACATGTTGGACTTATATAATTGGGGTTCTGAGGGATGTCAACTACTTAGGGAGCACTTTATTACGTACTCCTAGATGAAGACATTTGTATTTGAAAATTGCCCTAACCCTGGGTTAAAGTTAACCTGCTTTCGAACAACTGGGCCCATACCGATAAAAGTCGGATCATTACTGAGGTGTAAAGTTTCCATCTCTTTCCTTACGTAACCAAACTGTTTGTCAAAACTTGGACGTTTGCAGCTAGCGTGTGCGTGATCGATTGTGTCCTTGGATTGAGATTCTGGTGGAGGAGCAAGGTTGGCCAATACCCAACCCCCACCCCTTCCCCTCCTTCCCTTTTTTTCATTCGCACGAATTCAAGTCGGCTTAAACAAAACAGAAATGAAAACTTGTACCACGAGAATGCGCTCTAAATAGTCTGAAATAAAACTGGTCCAGTCAAAACCAGCATCGAGACCGGCTGTTTGAAGCAAGAAATGTCATTTTACAGACCCTGTTTTACATATTTTTCCGGAGGAGCATGTTACCCTAAAAACTTTCACATTTGGCGATCGCCTTTTCTCATTTCCATGATGCCCCATTCCCTATTTCGAAATTCCTAGATTCGCCCCTGTTTCCCCGCGGGGTTTTTCTCCGAAAATTCCAAACGATGCAACTCATTTAAGTATTGTTTTTTTGCTAACTTTTACACTATTTTTTTCAAATATCGAGGTCCCATCTACAAATGTTGGCGGGTTAGGATAGTCGACTATGTGTATGTTAAACGGCTACGGTTGGAGTTGTGTCACACGAGGCAATGCACGTGCGCAGTTTTGTTGTGAAACCGGAGACGTCAATCTCGTACCCAGAACCTACGCGACTCCGGCCAAGCAGCATTTGCTTCCTTTATAATAAAATGAAACATGAAATTATAGTCTGTGTAACAGGCTCTACGGGCAGTGTGGGGAAGTGTTCAATAATCAGGCATACAAGATCAAGAGAGAGCAAAAGAGAAGCTCGCGCCGACATAACAAGCGCATAGAAAAGGCGCCTGGAAGAAGGAGAATTAGAATAGGTAGTAATGGTTTCCTATTTTACTGGACCAATCATAAACGTAGTGCATCGCGCTCGACCGATCACAAAAGTATTCTAAAATCTGGACAACCTAAATGGGTCAAACAATGGATTGCTCTACTTTGTCACTTTCCTCGATCTGCCAGGCGGTCTTGTAGTGCGCATTATCCAATCTTTTCATCGTTCCTGCGCTGTGTCGCGCCGCTCCGACTGCATTGTAAACACCAAACTGATTTTGTAGGCAGATTAAAGCAAAGCTACCCTGAACAGTGTTGACAATATATCGTATAATCACATCAGCGATATCAAGTGAACTCTGGCAGTTTATAAATAGAGGGGAACCAAGTCACATGTGTTAACTATTAAGGCTGCTACTTCGTTTCATCAGCTGATACATTTGTAGCTGATATCAACACGACCATGATGATGGTTCCCGTTACACAACCAAATGCATGGCTATATTTTATTTCCTATCATTTACTTGACTATAACCATTCTATAGCCGCACATGTACTTTAGACTAAGAGAAGGGGCACGTTAAACCCTTCTTGGACAGCCTGTTAGCAGTAAAACAGACTAACCGAAGTCCTTTCTTTTCATACTAATTCTATCGACAATAAGTGGCAAACTGGTGGCTAAACATACACACCCGGAACTTAAGCTACAACACCTTGTCCTTTGCTTACTAGTTCTTAAAGACCCTTTTGTACCCAAGATGCGTTGCGTTCATTATTGAATTTCTGGGGGCCCAATAAATGCAGAATGAAAAATTATGTTTTGTCACTGTGACATCAGAGTGCTTCGAAATAAGTTCTAATGCATGTTATTCTGTTTTGTTACTCAAACAAACAAGAGCATAAAACCTCATGTAGACTGTGACAATGAAGACGCGCTGGAATGTAGATGAGATGTAAACAATGACAATCACTCGCAATGCATCTCGGTTGCAAGTAGACCTTTAACTTGAGCAAATTACAATACAAACTTAAACCAAGTTTATAAGTATAACCTCCACAAAAACTGTCATTACTTTCCGATAACTATTTCTGTACTTAAACTAATAAAACCGACTTGCTTACATATTTCCGTCTAACTTTAACCACAGTTGTAATGTAATGTGCTCCAAATGAAATTATCCCTAACTAGACACAGCTTTCAAAGCCACAAATAGAAGTTGGAAACATCCAGTAAGACTGACTTTATTACTTGCCACAGTTCTTCAAATGCTTTGTGACCTGCAAGTGAACAATCTTTAATCAATAATAATTATCAATAGTCAGAGACTAACAATGAGAAAACCTCGAAGATGATGATTGTAATGCAAGGAATATTGGCAAGATACGATTTGTTAGCCAATTTCCCTGTTCTTACGTCATCGTCCCCTTCAAAGAGTAATACATTGTACTGGTACAAGGCCAAATCCATCAACTCCCATTTAGACAGGCCGGATACCCCTACATATCTATTTATAGCCGCTGTCAGGTGTCTGGTTTCATCACGCCACGCGAATTTAACCAATTACAGACATTACAATTGACTTTAAACTCGCTGATTGGTCATTTATTTTTAGTATGTCTTCAGAGATCGG
>JANUFV010142218.1:0-14304 GCA_024757865.1 Epizoanthus scotinus | reverse complement strand
ATTCGGGGGAGTTTATAACCGAAATATTTTTTTTGTTAGCTGTAGATGGGCTTATAACCGGGAGGTAACGTGGGATTTTACGGTATGTGATTTAGTAGTTAAAAGTTTGAAGAATTAAGATGTACTCATTGTTCCAAATTACAAGTAAAAGCATATAATCATATTATCACACGGTCAGTATATAATTAACAATTCAAAGTCAGAAAGTTTAATACTGGAACTATTTTGTATAATTTCAAATTAAATTCTACTTTTTTGCTTTTAATGCAGGGTGTGGTTAATGTTAGTGGTATCGGCGCTGGTGTTTTCCATCAAAGTGGCTCTTCTGGTGCTGGTCATGGAGGTCGTGGTGGACGGGGGAGTAGTCAAACCACTACTGGAGCATTCTATGGTGACGTCATCTCACCTCAATCATTTGGCAGTACTGGAGGTGGAGGGCAGACACCAGGCGGTGGCGTGCTCTACATGACCGCAGCTAAGATAACGCTGGATGGGAGCATAGAAGTCAATGGCAAGAATGCGCCATCGTCCTCGTCTCTTGGTGGGGGCAGTGCAGGCAGCGTACTTGTTGATACCAATGAATTCCAGGGATCGGGACTCATTCTTGCAAATGGAGGTTCTGGGGGAAGTTTAGGTGGTGGAGGAGGAAGCGGTGGACGGATTTCTATTCATTCTAACATGTATACCTTTATTGGCGAGTGCTCTGCATTTGGAGGTGATTCTCATGTGGAAGTTGGTGCTGCTGGAACAATTGTGAAACTGACCAAAAACACAGATTATCGTATATTGGAGGTTTACAACAAGGGCCGCAGCCCGTACACCGCAGAAATCAGAGACTACACTCAGTTGTCCACAGACAGTGCAAGGACGTGGTTACCGTTGGCGTCATTTAACAACACTCGCATGAAAATACCCAATTTTGATTTGCCAGTTCCTGTGTATCCGGGACATAGGTTTAACGAGTTCAAACTCGGTGGTTCTGCCCATCTGGCTGTGGAACCTCATCCGCGTTTTCTTCAGTTCCATGAATTTTCCAAGTACTTTGGTGACTTTGCTGGGAACAGCTACGGATTTCTTCACACAGGTCCAAGAGAGTTTATATCGATATTGGAAGCTGATTACTACATTCCCGCCAATTTCAAGGTCTATTTATCCGGATATTTGAAGCTTCCGCCTCGTGTTATGCTACACAGGAATTCTCTATCACTAAATGGCTATCTGGCAGGGATAAGTGAGCTAACCATCTCTATATGTACGCTCAACTTGGGTAGCTCTTCAGCAGCCTTAACAAGAGGACGATTTCAGATTCGACAATTTAAATTCGATTCTATCTCAGTGATGTATGGAGGATTGTTGCTGATGACTGATACAAGACAGCAATACACTCTAGAGTCTAGAAGTCTTCGAGTGTTAACAGGAGGCCATATCCTAGCTAGCAACCTTGCTCTTCTGGGTGGTACTATAAACATTGACGAATCGGGAGTGATAAGTCTGGATGGGCAAGGCACACCTTGCAGAGGTCTCTCTTCAACATTCAATGGAGCTGGTGGAAGTCATGCCGGATATGGGGGATTAGGACCTGGGGGTTATGCACCAAAGCCATTTGACTCGGTATTTGCTCCTAGTGAGTTCGGAGGAGCTGGTGTTGGCCGTTATGGTCATAGTTGTCTTGCAGGTAGTGGTGGCGGCAAGATTAACATGACTGTCACTAAACTAGTAATCGAGGGAACGATTTCAGCGAGGTACTTTGTTTTCCTTTGTTAATTATTGTATATTGTAGTTGCCCATTTATGTCATCAAATGCCAATGTAATTGAACTCTATTTAGACTAGAATTATATTGGATTCCTGGGACTAGGGTGAACTAGGATATGTCCATATTGCTGGTGATTAGTAACGTCACCTTTGTTGTAATGAACCCTTAATCACGTGCATAACTTTTTTATAGATAATGTATGCTGACTTTGACCTGGATGGGCATGCTTGCTCGTCGAGGTCAAATTTGACATTATCTGTAAATATTTGTATTTCTTAAACTTAGCCAGTGTCGCAGTTTATGAGGTAGAATGCCCACATTTTCGCTGCTTACTAACTTTCACCTGCTCTTTCCATTTCTAGTATTTTCAAGGTTTTAACATCAATTTTGATTGACCTTCTCCACGTGATAAGAGTCTATTGACTTAAAATACTGCAAAACTTGCAAAATAGACTAGTGATCTAAAATTATATAATTATAGCAAAATATACGAACAAGCTATACTAAATTTTCAGACTTTTCTCCTGATATTTGGTTGGCACGATAGCAAATTATTAACGAACATTATAAGTACATCAAAGTTTTAGGAAAAATCACCAAATTTGGAGTATCTTTATTCTTAAGAATTCGTAAAGATTCGGATCCCCCTGGTCTGAATAATGTGAGCAAAATCAACTTTATATCAATTTTTATTAGAAATAATTTAAATAGTAGCTTTAAATAAGCCAATAATGAAATTCTGCTAAGTTAAACAGAAAGAGAATAAATTTTGCTGTTTTGGTTCTCTCTGTGTTTTCAGTAAGTCTAATATATTTCTAACTTTAACACATGCGCCATGCATGCACACACATCTCCCTTTCTATTGATATTAATCAGAGATTAGTATGAAAGTCGCAAGTTTGATGGCATTTGTTAGAAATGGTTTGTTAGTCTTTACTTATTGTTTATTGTTTTAACACGTAAATTCCATGAACTTGTTCAACAAGAGCTCTTACAAGTCCATACCGTAATGTAATATTTATTTGAAAATACATAAGGGTTCCCAGCAATTCATGTTATCTTCGTGAAGCTTACTCGCTGTCCATTGTTTTTCTAGAGGTGGCAATGGACGCACCTATAATGGAGGCGGGGCTGGAGGAACTTTGTTGATTACAGCGCCGATCGTAGAGGGAACTGGAGTGTTAGATGTCAGGGGAGGAAACGGAGTTCGCTACAGTGCTGGCGGAGGAAGTGGCGGTATCATTTCTATCTTCTACCAGAGGTCATTGCAGCTCTTTGACACACGCTTGGATGCAGGTTACTGGAATACAGCTTCGTCTGGTTTGTTATTCCTGGAACGAACAAAGAATGGCCAGACATATTCTAAACTAGTGCTTAAGGATGGGTCGTCACAACCAGCATTTCTTATATGTGATCGCAAGAAAATTGATCTTCAGTTTGATAAAATCCAGCTTCTTCAAGGAGCAAGATTATCTATGCTTTCCTGTGACAAGTACACTTCCATGACACTCATAGCACAAAAGCTGACTGGAGATAAAACTGGACTGTTGATCATCGATAGAATGCAAGATGTTTATGTTGCACAAGGTGAAAGTACTCTTGAGTTGCAAGTGAACATAGAAGTAAAGGAAAATGGTGCACTAGATATACCACCGAATCTTGTGGTAACCAAGGGTACTACCCTTAAGGTTGCTGGAAGTCTTGCTGGAGTGAGCAGCCTCACGGTCGCAGGTACACTTCAGACTCAGTTTCCTGGTCATACTGGATACAAGATTGCGCCTGTTAAGGGTGTGAGTTTCTTCAACTTCAAATCACTTCATATACTGAATAATGGAAGGGTAAAGACAGCAACAGCTTGGAAGACACACCTTCGATCTGATATTCTTATGGATGACTACGGGGCAGCAATTCAACGGGAAATATATTTGAGTGTACTTAATCGAGTGTCAGATTCAGCGAGACCGTCACTTTCACGTCACATCTGTCCACCTCAATTTGAGGTGTTTGAATGGGCATCAAAATACCTTTACAATCCTTGTCTCACTGAAAATGGAGCAAAACGTATTTGGAAAATGTCCAATGAATCCTATATTGTAACATTGAATGTTTCCCGTGTTATTAACGTGACTGTGTGGAAAAACCGAACAATCAATTGCATCTTAGATACAACTGTAGCAAATAGTTCTTCTAGCGCTGCATCAGGAAATATGTCTTTGGGTACGACGTTTGTTAATGGTTCTTCGAGCAATTGTTCCACAGAAAACGTTTACCTCGCTAATAGTTCATCCGTGAATGGCTCGTACGCATTTAGAACTCCCATTTTGAATGGATCTTACACAATAGTCCTTCGAGAGTCATTTCTTGAGGAAAGAACCATATATGAACTGGTAAATGAAACGCGCTTTAACATAACATATTACATTGCTTGCAACTCTACCAATTTTGTCCTTTATAACGGACAAAGCTGCTCCCTTCCACTCGGTAACCACACTTACAACTCGTTTGAAATACGTGGAGGCGGAAAGGTGTATATTGAGGCAGGTTTCAATCGTAGTGATATGAGTTTCTTAACAGTTTCCAAACTAACAGTTCGCTCAGGAGGAAGTATAATGGCCAATCCTGGAAACTTTCACAATCCTGCTGGTACTGTTGGTAGTAATGGAGGTGCTTACGGTGGACATGGAGGCCCCTCAGGGGGACCACCTAATGATGGCTCCATATATGGCAGTTTGACAGCGCCCATGGATTATGGGTCCAACGGAGGTGGAGACCAGGGCAAAGCAGGAGGAGCTGCAATTATACATGCTTCGGACTTTCTTATGGACGGGCTGGTTGATGCAAGTGGAAGCACGGCGCCGAACGGAGCTGGAGGTGGAAGTGGTGGAAGCATCTTTGTCACTGCTAATACTTTGAAAGGTCAGGGGACTTTCAGAGCTCGTGGAGGACCGTGTTCGGGAGGCAGTGGGGGTGGTGGTGGTGGTGGAAGAGTTTCCATTGTAACAGACATTGCCAATGCATTTCAGGGAAATTACGATGTGGGTGGTGGAACTGGATCTGCTGTTGGTGCAGCTGGGACTGCCTTCCTTCGAGAGAAACAAAACAATCATGACACGCTCATAATAAGCTCTTCCGGCAGCATGCCATCTGTTCTTCTGCCATCATCAATACAATACACCTTTGATGAGCTGAGGATAATATCCCATGGTAAATTTTCAGTGATTTCTAGTGAAGTGAAGGTAGCCAAGCTTGTGACAGACAATACTGGGACCATAATCGTTGAGAGCAGTGGCAAAATGTATGTCACGGATATCAGTGAGATAAATAAGAAGCTACAGTGTAGTGTCCAAGTTAAAGCAGGAGGCTATTTGTCTATCCTTGGCCAGGTCGTCTTCAGTGGTCCTGGATCTCCGACTGTTTCTGTGGCAGGGGTGATGTCTGTTGATGAAGCAATGGTTGGACAAAACGAGTATTTGCAAATTGTCGGGAACGGAGAACTGAGGTCAAGAAGTTTAGTAATGCAGACAGGATCCTCGGTGCAGATGAGTCAACGTGGAAAGCTTCGGCGTACAGCATCTTCGGCACAATTGGATTTATTCGCATTAGTGTTACAAACCAATTCCCGTTTTACGTTTCTTGGAGGAAACTTTGTGGTGAGTGCTGACATTGTTCATCTTGGAAGGTCTTCTTCATTACTGCTCAATGCATACCCGAAAGTTATTAACATAACTAGTAATGACATGACCATTGACAGTCATACCAAGTTGACAGTATCTGAAAGTGGGCTGCTGAAAGGCCCAGGATCTCCATCAAGCTCTAACAGCGGGTGTGGTCATGGTGGACAAGGCAGCGGCTCCCATGCTGGCGCTGCATACGGTTCTGTTTTCGAACCGCATCACCATGGCAGCGGCAACACAGCACGCGGCGGTGGGATTGTATTTCTAAATGTGAAGAAAAAACTAACATTGCATGGTGAAATATCAGCTAATGGTGGTCAACCTTCTGATGGCACTGGTGGGGGAAGTGGTGGGAGCATTTATGTTAAAGCTGCAACACTATTAGGAGATGGAGTCATCCAAGCCAATGGCGGGGAAGGTTCTGGTTCAGCCGGTGGGGGTGGCGGCGGACGTGTTGCCATTTATGCTAGTGATAGGTCAAATTTCAAGGGCACAGTCACAGCTTTTGGGGGATGTTCAGGGCTATGTGGTGCAGCTGGTACAGTCTTCATCCGAGAAGTTCTTGTTGGATTACCTCAAAATACCACAATAATTGACAATGGTGGACGACAGTCGCAAACCAAGACAATAATCATGCATGAACGGCAAATATCATACACTATGGGAAAGCTCAAACTTGTAAACAGAGCCCAGCTGGAGGTTGCTTCTATAGGCGCTACAGAAATGAGAATTGAGATATTGAAGCTGGATGGAGACAAATCTGGCAACTTCATAGTCCGCTCAAATCAAACCGTTGCACTTGGTGCTAGTAAAGCCTTCTCCACTAAACCATTTATATTGCCTTGGGCAATGAATGTGGAAAGCGGTGGAAGTCTTATTGTTTCACCAAAACTTTACATCACCCGCACCAAAAGATCACCCTCCTTACTTCTTGCTGGACGATTGACAGGTGGGCAAGAACTTGTTGTCGCGAACCAAGCTACTGTTGTCATAACCCAAACAGGTATTGTCGGAGCCGCCAGTGCTATTCCTGGAATCTTTTCATTTCGCTTTCTCAAAGTGTCTAGCGGTGGCATTATCAAGTTCCAAACAGACATAGGCAGTAAAAAACCGGTAGAAGTAAGATCAGTTTATATTGATGTGGCATTTGGAGGTACTTTAGAAGGCTCATACTTTCTAATCAAGTCACAACAAATGCATGTGGCTTTTAATGGTACTGTGAAAGCAGATGGTTTTGGCCATTTGCCAGGCGGAGGTCCAGGTGTAGGTTCTAGCCAAGGGACCACTGGAGGCAGCTATGGTGGCTGTGGCGGTGGACGCTCAGTAGACCAATGCAGTCTATACGGGACACTCTTCCATGCTGTTGAGTTTGGCAGCGGTGGAGGATACACTGGCAAGCAACAAGGCTTTGGTGCAGGAGGAGGAATTGTCACTATTGAGGTAAATGAGCTAGTTGTTGCTGGTATTATATCATCAAATGGACAGAACGGATATCAGAACAAAGTTGGAGGTGGTAGTGGAGGGAGCATCAGCGTGAAAGTTGTAGAAGCGTTTAGTGGAAGAGGATCATTGCTTGCTGTTGGAGGCGACAGCGGTGGAGGTGTTACCGGAGCAGGTGGCGGTGGACGCATTTCTATTGTTTTGAATGGACAATTCGATTATCAAGGGATCATCAATGCTAAAGGAGGTTCTGGAAACAGCAAAAGCGGTTCACCTGGTACTGTCTACATCAAAACGTTTAGACAGGGATACAGATCAAGTAAACTTATTCTTGACAGCAGAGGTATTTTATCACCAGCACCTTTACTTGTACTACTCAATGAATCAGTGAAGTCGTACACGTTTGACGAGGTCCAGCTTTATGGAAATGTGAAATTTTTGCTTGAACGAGACATGATCATTGGCAAGCTGTTATCGGACTCTGACAGTTCAATTCGTATAGAGGACGGCGTGGTTTTGGAACTTGAACCTGATATGAAGTATATACAGCCATTTTGTAGTTTCCAAGTTCAATCTAACGGAGAACTGCGTTTGCCAGTAACAGTAAAATTTCTTGGACATGCAAATCTTTTCTCTGGAACACTATCAAATTTATTCAATATGATTATTGGGGAAGGAAAACTCACCGAACTTTCAGCATCTGCAAGAACTGCCCGTTTCATTGATGGAAACTACACTTTCATGACAAAACGAGGTGAATATAGGTTTTCGTCCTTGCACATAAAAAATGGCGCTTCTCTTACGTTTGAAAATGCAAGGCTAAAGAAAGTGCCTATACTCGTTGGAAAACTTGAGCTTAACTACGGTGCAGTGCTACGGGGAAGCTGGCTAGATATTCAGTCATCTGATGTGATAGTCCACCCTGGTGCTAGAGTTGACTTATCATCACAGGGCTTCCGGGCCAACAAAGGAAATGGTGCGGGAGCCTATATCAACTCAGTTGGTACTGGTGCTGGGCATGGAGGACTCGGAGGGGGCTCAACATATAGAACTGGGTTATGGTACGGCGCAACGTTAAATCCCAACGCTACTGGAAGTGGCGGTGGCAGCTCTGCATCTGGCTTTGGTGGTGCAGGGGGTGGATTATTGCACTTGGTTGTAATACGACAACTCCAACTTGATGGAAACATCACAGTCGAAGGGGAGGATGCACCAGGCACGGATGCTGGTGGAGGAAGCGGTGGTTCTGTCTGGATTTCTGCTCGCAATCTCATTGGAAACGGTCTCCTTACATCAGACGGTGGGAATGGAAACAGGAATGGTCATGGAGGCAGTGGGGGACGAATAGCAATTTATTTGCAAGATAAAATGGATTTTGAAGGCTCTCTTAGTGCCAAGGGAGGCGCTGTGAAGTCTGGAGGTAGTATTGGAGCTGCAGGGACAGTGTACATACAAGACAACACTAAACTTCAGTCTCGGAAGTATTTGCTAACACAAAATCGGAAAGTTTCTGGCCCCAATCTAATCACTGTGATTGTTGAAGCCGGAGTCACTGACTTCTCGTTCGATCAGTTAACAATTACTGGAAATGTTGTCTTGGAAATAGCAAAAGCAAACACAGCAAGGATTACCAATTTTATTGACGATGGCAAAGGACAGATTGCAGTTAAGACAGGTCAGACTATGTATGTTGCTGCCACAGAAACAGTCGAAACTCATTTTCATTTGAGAACAAACTTTCTCGTCGAAGAAGGTGCCAATTTAGTCTCAGCTTCAAATGTTACGGTTGTTGGTGTGACGTTAGATTTGAAAGGAAAGCTCTTAAACGTTCGCCATCTTACGCTGGAGTCTGGAGGACGTGTAGAATTTGCTAGTACATCACAAACAGCATTTATGAAGAATGGAGAACTCCAGTTTGAAAGCGAACCTGGATCACAGCAGTTTGCTTCAATTGTTCTAAAGAGTGGGTCAATCTTTGTGACTCCTGACGATACAAAGATTACTGTCGGTGTAATGCAAGTTAAGAAAGGTATAACATTGAAACAACGATCATTTATCATCAAGTCACAACATATGTCTCTAGAACGTGGCTCCATTCTAACTGTAAGCGATGTAATCACCAGTACAGCAAACACCATCGGAAACGGGAAAACATCGCAACATGGAGGGTCTGGCGGTGGGCATGCAAGTATGGGCGGGTCTGGCTACGGCGGATTGTTACCAGGGAGTTATTACGGCTCCCTGTACAGAGCAGACCTGCCCGGGTGCCCTGGGGGCGTTGGCAGTGGAGCTCAAAGTTCTGGTAAAGGTGGCGGCATCATTCGTATTGACACAGACTTTCTGAGTCACTATGGAAGCGTTCATGCTGATGCTGGCAATGCCAGACCGGGAACAAGTGGTGGAGGTGGAAGTGGTGGCAGTATCTCGGTCAATGTAGCACGGCAAATCAGCGGAATAGGTGTGCTGACAACTAATGGCGGGCGAGGAGATGGTGTTGGTGGTTGCGGGTCAGGGGGGCGCATTGCAGTTCGCGTGGAAGGTAGTAACACATTCCGAGGTAAACTACAAGCACTTGCTGGTTTGTCAGTATCAGGAGGCGCTCCAGGTGGACCAGGTACAGTCTACATTCAAGATAGGAGGAACAAGCGTCCCTATAGGCAACTATTCTTTGATAATCAAGGTCAAAGTTGGTCGACTTTCCTGACTTTGAGTGAAAACATGAGCTATGTCTTTGATGAGGTGCACATGTCTAACAGAGCATCATTGCGGCTTCTTAACAAAGCTGATGGACAGCTTCGAGTCCTAAACATAGCCAAGCTGTACAGTGATGGCGTGAGTTTACTTCACGTTTACCGCAACCACAGAGTATTACTCGAGGCAGAGGAGAACAAGCGAACAGTTTCCAAACCAGCAATTAACCTTAAAGTTGAAAGTAATGGTGAGCTTGTCATGGCCGACAGTTCGTACCTAGTAGGAAAGGTTGTATCGTTGGAGCTTAATGGTACTTTGGCAGGTGTGCGGGATTTGCAAGTTACTCAAGATAAGGTTGTAAAACTCTACAGAGGAGCTCATACGGCACGAACTATCGGTGAGACGCTACAAAAAGATCAGCCTGGAACATTCAAGTTTTCCAGTATAAAATTACACGGTGGCAGTGCAATCACCATGAGGGACCAGACTGAAGTGAAGCTATCCGTCGGTCTCTTGAACATAAAATATGGAGCATCTTTTTCAACGCATCACTTGAAAATCCTGGCTTCAAGAGTTGATATTGAGATTGGAGCTCTGCTCAGCTGCTCAGGCGATAACCTAGCTCGCCAGGCCGCGCCACCAAGTACAGTGACGACACTCCCAAATGGGGTTGGTGCTGGCCATGCAAGTGCCGGTGGGCGTGGTCCAGGGGATAATGGCGGACCATACTATGGATCATTATACACTCCTGTGCTGGCAGGAGTTCGGGGAGGGAGTGGTCAAAGTGGAGATACTGGTGGAGACGCCGGCGGATATATCAAAATACAGACTGGAAACGAACTTGTGAACGATGGTACAGTAACAGTTGCTGGAGCACGTGCAAAGTCGGGGAGCGGCGCCGGTGGAGGAAGTGGTGGCAGTTTGCTGATTCAAACGGACTTGTTTACAGGTGAGATTTTACTTATCGGTAGTTTGACGTAACACATGTATCAATCCGTGATACATGTAATACAACTGATGCATTATTGGACTTACAAACAAGACACTTTAAGACTGATATTGGAACTATGTGGGACGCGAGGATCGTTATTTGATTTATTTTATGATCATTTTTTACGCATTGTTTAGTAGTTTTAACATAAGTTTTTGAACCAGAAAAACAATTATCATCAATGTAAATATAGGAAGATCTCTGTCTTTATCCGTCTTTTCTAATTCAAGTTTAATGTCTCAGTATTACCAGCCACTAAGAACGTCTTAGGGTTTGTCAGTTACAACATGCGTTTCCTGAAAATTCTAAAATTTACAGGATTCAAAGACAGTGCGAGAAATGCAGTATTGCAATGGAAGGTGCTATTTTGCTATCAATGCATCAAGCCAGCAAAATGTTGCCGTGCGAGAAATGCAGTATTGCAATGGAAGGTGCTATTTTGCTATCAATGCATCAAGCCAGCAATATGTTGCTGCTCTTTGCGGATACAATTTCGCGTCAATTAACAGTACCTTTTATGCAATCATTTATTCTCAGTGTAAACACTACAAACAATAACCTTAACTTATTTGTCAGTAATTCTCTTTCTTCTCACTTGTTTTCAGTTTGTTTTGTCTATATTGTGCCCCCTGAAAGAGTGACTGGTATCTTTCATGTTTTGCCAAGGTTATTTCGAGGAACAGTTAATTCTAACAGCTGTTATGTTATGTTGTCTTTTCTAATGAGAATCTGTACTTTACAAATACGGCATCACATGCTATGCACTGAGTACCGGTCTACATAAATGACAGTACTTTTAGTGATTTGTATTTACCATTTTTCGTAGTCTTTAACAGTTTTAGCATTAGCATGATTAGTGTACATTTGTTGTTGATAGGCCATGGCACTATCTCGGCTACTGGTGGCGACAGCGGAGGAAGTACCTCAGGCGGCGGAGCTGGTGGTCGTGTGGCCATCTATTCTAATGTGTTCTTTTACAAAGGAAACACTGACGTGTTTGGTGGCTCGTCAACTCAGGGGCATCATGGGGGGCCTGGTTCCGTATTCATCAGGGAGGTCCGAGATAAGCTCCCATACAGCCAGCTGTGGATAGACAACCTCAACAGACCATACACTCATGAACTCATTCTTGACGAGAAAAACATAACTGAGTTTGAATTCTCTGAGTTGCGTTTACTTAAACATGCAGTTATCAAGTTGGCGCAGAAAGGAATCAAAAGTACATTGAAGATATCGAAGCTCGTTGGAGATCGCACAGGACTTATAAAAGCGTTGGCTAAACATGTAATCTATCTAGAAGCATCCGACACTGTTCACAGAGTTTCAAAGCCAGGTTCGAATCTCATGATCGAGAGGGATGGAGAGATGGTTTTTGGAGCATCCATATATGTTATCGGTAATGGTGCACCTCTTCAGGGGAGCTCATCACTCGTGTCTGATGGTCAAATGACTCGCGTCACAGACATCTACATCACCAAAGGTACAAAAGTACAATTCCTAACGCATGCGCATACGGCTGCATGGCACAACGGAACATTAGTGGTGGCAGAACCAGGACGTTTTATGTTGTCAGTCCTTGAGATTCAACATGGTGCACATCTGCTCCTGCCCCACTCCCAAGGAATGCACTGTACAGTGGGGCTGATCAACATGAAGTATGGAGCAACCATCACTGCAGACACGCACAATGTGAGTGCTACATCACTAGTGATGGAGGCAGGAAGTAGAATCACATCATCGGGAAAGGACCGACCTACACCCAATGTTGGGCCAACATTGCCTAGTACATGTCGAGGATCCGGAGGAAGCCATGCAAGTAGGGGAGGGAAGGGTAAGTTTGGCAATATTCTACAATATGTTGCAGTTTCTACAGCTGTTGAAAGTGGACGCAATTTTGACCGGAAATTTTAAAATTAAAATGTATCATGCTATATAAGGTTATATGTGGACAATTATAATATTAGCCTTGTCCATAGACAGATTATAGCACTATAACCATTCAGATTGTGATCGCGTTACTTCAGAATATTATAGAAAGAGCAGAACTGTAATGTATTTTTCAATATTCACGTAACATTCTGCTGAATAGTAACATTTATAGTAGCTAGTAAGCGTTATTCATGTATTTACTTTGTTTTTCTCCGTTGCACAATGTTTCAAGCACGCATGGAAATACAAGTCATGATAGACAATTTACAGTTGTCAAACATTTCATCCAAAACTAAAAATTAATAAATTATAGAACTTACTGATCATACTACCATATGGATTTTTGTTGTTGATGTATTGCATTTTTGGAAACAATTTTTGCGCCAACACAGTGATTGTTAGAGAGCGTATTTCAGGTTTTAACAGATTTGCTCAAAGCTGTCGTTCTTCACTGCATAGGTAACAGAGGCGTGAACGAACTGAAGCCTCACGGCAGCATATTTGCACCTAAAGACTATGGAACGCGTGGCTGTCTCGGGACGTCCTCTGGCGGGTCTGCAGGAGGAATCATTCGTCTGGACATTGGTGATCAATTGTACTTAGACGGGACCATTGATGCAAGTGGAAACACTGCTGAGGGGGGTTCCAAGGGAGGTGGAGGTAGTGGCGGCAGCGTCTGGGTTCAGATTGGTCGATTTCGTGGACATGGTCTTATCAGTGCTGCTGGTGGGAATGGTGACGGGTCATTAGGCGGTGGTGGATCCGGGGGACGTACCGCAATTTACGTGTCCACTGAGAACAAATTCTCTGGACAGTATGATCTGCTTGGAGGTGTTGCAGGGAACAGTGGAAATGACCTCACAGAGTACAGTGGAGGGCCTGGTACTCTCTACTTGAGCGACTATCAGCAAGGCCATCACCGTACGCAGCTCCGTATCGACAACAAGAACAGGCCTTGGTCACATATTGTAACTCTTAATGAAAATACAACTAGTTATATATTTGACGAGCTCCATTTGCATCGCAAAGCGTCAATTCATTTAGAACCAAATGGTCAACAATTGAATCTGACAGCCCACAAGATTGTTGGAGATCGATCGGGTTTTATCCCTGTCCATGCCAATC
Organism: Epizoanthus scotinus; assembly: GCA_024757865.1. NCBI lineage: Eukaryota > Metazoa > Cnidaria > Anthozoa > Zoantharia > Epizoanthidae > Epizoanthus > Epizoanthus scotinus. The sequence goes on along the minus strand of JANUFV010142218.1, from coordinate 699 downwards.
AGATTATGAAAGTCGAGTCCAGAGAAGCAGCTCCCACAATCACAAGAACAGCTGCTAACTTCAAAATTGAGCGAGGAGCATTTGCTATTATGGCCACCACCGTTCATATTGTTGGTCGGGGAGTGACAGCTTTCGACTGGAATGGCCGTCTGGTTAATGTCCACCATCTTCATTTTGCTTCAGGAAGAAAGGTTCTCATTGGCGAACACGCCCATACTGCAGTGATGCAGAACAATAAGTTTATGTTTGTCGACACACCAGGATCATTTCAGTTCTCCACGCTAGAATTCGGTAGCAATTCTACAATCACCTATCCCGTGCCATTTGGTGTGCATTTCACTGCAGGCTTCCTGGTAAGTTTGACATGCGTTTGTTTGTAAAAAGTGACTGTATTGTGCTCGACATGTAGATTTAATACATTTGCTTACTGAAACTCTCTCACATAACCTACAACTCTTTCTGTCTGATTCCCTGCCTGCCTGCCTGCCTGCCTGCCTGCTTGCCTGCCTGCCTGCCTGTTTGTCTGTCTGTCTGTCTGTCGGTCTGTCTGTCTGTCTGCCTGCCTGCCTGCCTGTCTGCCTGCCTGCCTGCCTGCCTGCCTGCCTGCCTGCCTGCCTGCCTGCCTATCTATCTATCTATCTATCTATCTATCTATCTATCTATCTATCTATCTATCTATCTATCTATCTATCTATCTAT
>JANUFV010142107.1:0-14319 GCA_024757865.1 Epizoanthus scotinus | reverse complement strand
GGTGCCACCAACTATTTATTATTATTAATATTATTATTATTATTATTATTATTATTATTATTATTATTATTATTGTTATTACATTGCAACTTTCAGCGGAGCCAGAATAATGTTCTACCTCCAAATGTCTTTACAACAACAACACTGAACAACAACAATAACTCAGTACTACTACAACAACAACAACAACAACAACAGAAACAACAAAGCAATAACAAAGCAACAACATTGCCTAATTATACAGCACTTATGGCGGATATGATATGATATGCTCCTGCATCTATATTTCCAAAATGATTTGTATTATTACATATCTATTAAATAGAAATGAGAAGATAACATATATATATATCATATACAGTTCAACCTCTAATTATAAACAATGTTGAACCATTAACAATTCGTATAGTAAACATAAAACAGAAACAATATGTTTATATACTTCTAACACAATAAATTCACTCCAATTCCATTATCGGTTTATACAAAATACATCGGTTTGTTTTTTCTTGATGAATCAGTACATTGTAACACTAATTTTTTTTTTTTTTTGTGACACTCATTTCTAGTGCCTGATAGTTTTCATCCCTTTGTTTCCAGGTACAAACCCTGTCGTTATTTAAGTTATATTGCCTGAGACCGAACATCAACCATGTTTTGCAGTCAGTTAATTTTAGGATGCATTTTCCAATACTGTTATGTTGTGAATAGTAAAAGAATACAAAACTAAAAAGTAATTTTTAAGAATTATCACATATGCCGTTAAGTTCCGTTACTATTCAGGCCCTTTTTCGAAAGTTTTCTTCGTGTGAGCTAATTGGGGACACTGGGCCTACGGTTTAACGTCCTTATCATATCCGAGAAGACGTGAAGGTCTAACCGTTTGCAAATGAAAGAGCAAAGGCAGCACCTTCTCCTCAGTTCTTTTAAGACCCTGAGTGTTGGTACGGCCGGGTTTGAACGCGAGACTTCCTGCATGTTAGACCGATGCTCTACCAACTGAGCTATAAACCGGGATGCGGTCAAGTGAACACATATCCAGTCTTGGGTATTCACTCAAAATTCTTGTAAGATAGGTCTTATTAAAATAAAATGTATCTACCCTACTACGATATAAACTACCGTCCAGAACGTAGAGGCAAAACATTTGGACGAGACACGTAAGAGAAATCAAAAAAATATTTAGACTGAACTATATGCAGGCCGGCAAAGCTCGTTCATAACCACTTTTAGTATATACCAATCCAGCGAAATAGTGCTTTTCGTGCGCTCTGATTGGTTAATCAGGATACGGATATCCAGTGATATTCACCTCCGGCCATTCATGTATGAACGTTTTATAAAGCGTGCGCAAGGCAGCTCGTGTTTCTAAAGTGATTTCCTGAGTTCTATATGAAAATTAAAACAGAAAAAAATAGTTGTTTTATGTCTATGGCTAGTATTCACTGGTTTGGTATATACTAAAACAATTATTCCCCTTAGTGTCGGTTCGTAGCAGCGGCTCGGTAAATATCTACCACTATTCACCCCACTTCGGAGAATAATTGTTAAATACTTGCCTACTTTTTATGTGTCAGAAACACCGTTTTACCAAACAGTATTCGTGGCTTTTTAAAATTAATAAAGTTCATACAAACTTTCCTATTTCGTTTACTGATATATATATGAATCAATCATGCATAGAGCTTTACTGATAAAAATAAAATACCATGGTCAGATTGGATGTTCTGTATCTTTTTTCGAAAAGTACTGAATCTGTTTAATTTTACTGATTATGTCAGTTCTTCTACAACTATTTGTGTCAGGTCATTAATTCAATACAAGCACAAATAACCTTCCCAGACTGCCTCTTGTTCTTTTCCCGACCATTCCAGTAACCCAGCGATCTTGAGAATATTTTTCGTCGGTACAGATCAAACGTTCTGATTGAGTGCGCGACTAGGTCCCGTATGCTCAAACCTACCACCCTCACGGCGAACAGCATAACATCAACTCCTACAGTTGATTATATCAATCTTGATTTGTCCTACTCGCCGACGTAGAACCCCTAGTTTTTTTCAAAACTAGTCTACCAAAGTAGGTCTCGTACGAGCTAGTCATTTCATTTCTTTATTTTCCACAAATAAAATATATTCAAGAGGAAACCCCAAAAGAAACCCTAAGGCCTAAGGCTTATAAAACTTTGGGCTCCACATAAGATTTTATAAGTAAGCAAAATAGAAGAGGGAGTGACACGAAGGAAGAAATGGAAACAGCTACTAAACTAAGTTAACACTAAAAGTAATACTAACAAGTCTATAAATTACCTGAGAATAAATCTATTTTTAAGTTTGTCTGAAACAAGAAACTAGACGAGGCACTACGAATATCTAAACTAAGCCTATTTTAAAAAGAGTAAGGGTCCTTGGTCCTGTTCCAAGAGCGGCTGTCATGGTAGATTTTATCGTGTTATTTCAAAATAATCACGTACCTGTAAACCAGGCCGCCATATTAAACTGTATACTATAAACAAAAGATAGCCTGACGTGCTTTACTGATCAAACGAAACTCAGTTATAGATTAGTATACATTGGAACATTCCGCAGGTAGTAACCCAAATACATTGACTTTGTATATATATTACGGGATAACTGCTGGTGATAGAAAAATAGTCATAATATAATCTATGCTCAACTTGCGTTACAGTGACCAGTGTATTAACAATTCTGATACTGTCCCTTAAAGTTACTTGTTCAATCATTATTAGCGGTCATTCAGTTAACCAGAGTTGCCTTGTATATAGATTGATTTAATCAACTGTAGGAGTTGATGTTATGCTGTTCGCGTGAGGGTGGTAGGTTTGAGCTAACGTTTAGAGCGTTAGCCCTTCGTCAGAGCAAGAGAGCTCTAACGAAGGGCTAACGCTCGAAACGTCAGCTCAAACCTAACACCCTCACGGCGAACAGCATAACATCAACTCCTACAGTTGATTAAATCAATCTTGATTTGACCTACTCGCCGACGTAGAATCCCCTGGGTTTTTTCAAAACTAGTCTACCAGAGTTGCCTTATATATACGCGTGTTCATATAGAAAATCACATGCCTCGTGTATTTGGTCTTTCAATTAGGTTTTCCCTTGGCACTGAAGGGTACTAAAATTATAGGGTGTCAATAAAACGATCTGAAATATATACGTCTAGATTTTTAATTTATAATCTATAGAAATTACGAACATACATATAGTCACAGTAATTCGCCAACCAAGGGTAATAGAATCTGTATAAAGATACATTATTATAGGAAACGTTCAGATCCTGTTCAGGGTATGTGTTATAGTAAATGTATAGCTACCTGTCCATGCCTTTGTACCTATACAGTACTTGTCTATATGAAATGAGGCTATACTCACTAAGTATGTGTGGCTATGATGTTTGTCAAGTTTTTCAAGTTGCCAGTGTCATTGTATTTTTAAAAATTCTGGACAACCACAAAAACAACTGAACCTTTTTCTGATTAACCTTATCAAAACTACAAAAGCCCGAGGGTCATTTCCTGGGACCACCGCCAGAGTAAAAATGTCCCACCCAGCAGATATCTTCGTGCAAAAAAAGCAATTTATTGAATATTTTAAAGACACAAGTGGTCAAACAAAAACATTAATAATTGTCGATGAAACCGGAACATAGTGTGGTTTCGTTTCTTTCTTTTCAGTTTTCAGTTCAGTTTTATTATTAATATTAACAATATACATTTACAGATAACACTAGCCCGCTCTGAATTTGTGCGAAGCACAATAAACTGTTACAAAATCACCTTGTTAGAAAAAAATTCAAGAAAGCGCCTTATTGATTGATTGGACAACAAAACAACTTCTGGTATTAAACAGAGATCCAAAAACTACCACCCGATAAGAAAAAATTATACCTGTTTTTTATCACTATTTTCTACACTTTTCATATTAAATTTTGCACCATAGAGCCACGTAAGGTTAAGGAGTATATTCCTTATTCAGTTTCAATTGAGTATTAAATCGTATTCTTGTCAACAAACAGGCTACGAATTCGTGTAATTTGCAACATCCCCCTTCAAGGTTATCATGGAAATGTCTCGATATCGTAAATCCGTCACACAATGATCACACACATAACTGCTTCCTTCCTCGCACCCCTCACTTCTTCAATCAAAACAAACCCCACATATCTTCTCTATATTTCTTCATCCACTGACAAAAGGTCGACATAGAAATTACTTTTATCAAAAGTTCTTCCCAGCTTTGAGAACATTGCCTTTCGTAAATGTAATGCAGGGCAATTCCGTGGCCCTTTATAATGAAGGAATGTTCTCTACGCTCTTGATAAGAAAGCCCGATTGGTATCGGAACAAGCTCTTGATCTTGAATATTTAAAATGACTGAATTATCGGTAAATCTCAATTAGATGTTTTTCAATAGGAAAGTGGTCGGTGATACGCGACCAAAACGATTTTATAAACTATTGATTGTAAAACAAGCGAGTAGCTATGTACGTCAACACTTAAGACTGAGCTCGGCTTCTGTTAAGTAACTATTCTTTAGCAGACTGGGCTAAACTTTTGGCTTTGCGTATTTCCTACATAATTCTTCGGGAAAGACATGCACACAAAAGCGGTTACCGAGATCCTTATCTGGGAAGAGACAAGAACAAAAGATATAAACAAGGTCCTAGAAGACAGTTTTAACAAACTGTCGCTGTTACTGACACACTCGTTGGAAAGTGAATTCATTTAAAGGTGCCATTTTCAAAGTCGTGCTTCTATTCATCAAATACTTACCCTAAAGCTAATTGGCATAATGGTAGAGTCTTGTTGAAAGTGCAAGTATCACGTACACGGGCAAATGTTCAACACCGAACATTTGCGAATCTCTTTTGCCGTCGATAAAGACATTGATTAGTCGACTAAACAAAAATAACAGTTTTGCATGTAGCTCAATATGCAATACTTACCCGCAATCTCTGATATAAATGATATAACTGATTATAGTTATCTGTAAAGCTCGGCTCGGTAAAACTTATCGGCCGACAGTCCATATTTTGTTTTGACTGTTCCACATTCAATCTACTGCAAATAGCATGCTGTAAAAATGAATTGAAATACAATTTGTGGCCATTAAAAATAGAATATACTCAGTTCATATCGCTTTACAGTGACAATCAATGAAGCCTTTGTGAGATTTTTGGAGCTTTGTCTGCAGCGCGAATCATATTGTTTTGCGGAACAAGCAAGGAAGCGCACTCTATTGTGCAATCGAGTTTAGAATACTGGTGAAGAACATTACTTCTATAGGCATAGTGTGCCACGGGTAGGACATCTTTGTTATGTAAATGGTTCTCAAGTGGTTATCGTAAACTTGTCATGGGGCAAACGGGATTGGTTTTAGTACCCATGGAAAAACGTTTCTTTACTTGATATGACGATACAATGTCCTGATGGTAATCAAATGGAGATTGCATCTTTTAAGGAGATGCGACAGACTTCAGAATTTCTTTTGGGGGTCTCCTAGTCCGATTTGTGCCTTCAGATCAATGAAAGATCTGACGGTGGAATATGAATGTATGTTTATTACAAGTCAGTTTTTGCTTGATGAAGGGTAGTTCAGTTATGCAATTTTCTCTTGATGATATACGGGGAGGGTCATATAAAGGCAGAGAAGTGACGATTAACAGTGGGTTTGATTTCACGACTATAGTCTGCAGTATTATATTTACTAGAAATCAATGATAAAAATATCAGCTCGATTTCGCATGAACTTTTCTATTCAGCAGACGACCCCAACTTTGATAAAACTGAAGTGCGCGCATGGCCTGGGCACATCTCAGCTCGTATCTTCGTGCAATCAGTTGTGTGTAAGCAGCTTGGCGCCTAGGTGTTTGGTGCGACTGTCAGTGAAATATCGCTTTCTATTCATTGTTAAACATGTGGGAGGAGAAGGCAAGAAAATGAATTGATTGTTTACTTTGTAAATTGTCGAAATAGTATGGTCAGCCTCATGCGTACTTGAGAGGTTGAAAATTGATCAAAATTGCACTAAAGTGTCCAGAGATAATCAGTACTTCGATCTAACCCGAGATAACTCGCTGAATATGGAGCACTTCGGCAAATGGGTCAAATGCCATTGCTTGCTCAGTTCCTGTGTTTGACAGAGCACGATTACAAAGATATATCAAACAAGCTTGACTGCACGTTTTTGTTACGACCACTTAGAAAGCTGTTTCAAAATGTATTCAGTGTGTTAGCAAAAGTTTACATTTTAGAAAGAAATCCAGGCCGTTGCTTTTAGTTTAAATACTCCAGCTCAAAGGCTTTCGATTAGTGTTATTAGTATTGGAGTATTACTACAGCATATTTTAAAGTTATACTTAGTATACAGTTTAGATTAAAGCCTTGGAAATGTATCATTTATATTTAGCCAGATACGGGTCCTTTGTCGATCGATTTGGAATTTAGAACCAGCTGAAAATTCACCTGGACAATTTTTACTACCGTTTTTAAAGTTCCTTTTGAGTAGTAATCGAATTATACATTTACATGCTAACTACGGTGATTTTCAGTATTGTTATATCAAAATTTTAAATTCCTAGTATGGGAACGCTTTATAAAGGTACATATACTCAACACAGTATTTCATGGTTTTTAAAATTTTCAAACCGGCGTTCATTACTTTTCAATTAAAAGCATACTTTGAATAATTTTACAGGCACTGTAATGTGACCAAAATATCACATATACGCACAGGAAATACGAAAATCGTCTCTTGTCAGCTCAGTGAAATACTAACTTTAATATTCATAAATCATCGACCACATTAGCTCGGTAACAATCGATAACGCGAGAACTCGACAAAATGTGATAATTACTGTTTGCTGGACGCCCAAGGCACACAACTGCCACGGCAATTTTTCCTTCTCTCATCACATAACTATCCAGCTCTTTGAGGCGAACCTCAATGCATTCTCCCATTGCGAATGAGGTTTCGTATTGGTGGTATCATGTCTAGAATCAGGACTCATTTTGTTAACATATCATAGCTTATCAATAGATTACTCGTATTCGGGACCGCCGCGCACGAATGATCGCCGCAGAGTTTTCTTACGCGCGCTTGTGAGAATCTTGTTTTACTGGGTCCTTTTGAAGTTCATTTTTCCCAATGTTTGAACACAAATTAGATTGTAATAAACCCCACCTGCTTGATTACACTCCTTCTGCGGAACAAAGCAATTCTTTGCATGTTGATTTCCAAAATAAAGCAAAGGGGGAGAGGAATGCTGTAAAAAGTCTGTTAATTAATTATCACTAATTGATAACACCCGTGTATGTCAACTGGCGAAGAAACTGGCGCCATGCTGTGCTAAGCAGTCCTTTTGGGGTGCGATTAGGATTGGTAAGCGAACGTGGAGAAATTGAGATAGATTTGGATTGATATGTTTTTCAGATGCGAACTTGCGTTGAGCGAGCGAGTGTCGAGATGTTTTGGTAATGTCAGCCACACTCCTGTGAGTGCTGTTGCATTGCAATTGCACGTCATTCATAGCGACTCAATTAGCAAATTACCCAGTTACAGGTCTCTATACGATGTATATGTTTTTTGTTATCACACCAAAGCATTGCGGAAGTCAGTGGTGACGTGCACATGACAATTAACCAGAGAGCACCGTTTCTTGGCTTTGTCACTTACGCCTTATCAAATTGAACATCTATTAATTTGACAAATAACCAATCATAGCACCGAATCTAAATTATGGTCATTAGTTGCTAATTTCAACACAACAGTTTCAGTTTGTCCGCTCTGGAAGCTCAGCGTCAATAGGCCTTAGATAGCGCTGCACGGCTGGCTGACGGACATAAAGTCACAGGTTCTTGTCGAGTTAAGAGCTCCTAAATACGTTGAGAAAAAGTTCAAAGATGCAACATTGTGAATGGAGTAGAGGCGTCCCCGGATACCCGTCCTATAACTCGTCGCCATTTTTTATCGATGATATACTGAACTCCAGCGCTGGACGCCCGCAACCTACCCTCTGCTCCTCAACGATGTGCGAAACTCCCAAACCACACTGTATCTCTACGCCATTTCACCTCCCAGCACCTCGGAACTACGGTAATCTTGCCAGCCCGTTCACGCCATACGCACGAGGACCGCTTCCCTTCCAAGCACCAGCGATACCCAGCGTGTATGAGGCGTACAATGATCATAGTAAGTCTTCTAATTGCATAGACATATTTCCTTCTATATCAGTCATATCTCTTCAAGTCTTCTAATCACATCAACCGCTATCTTTCTCTCTTCGACTGTAAGGACTGTTATGGGGCTTTCACTACGGGTTCCTCATTCGATGATATAGCCATCTTTGACAGAGTTTGCTATGTTGATTTATAAGTTTCCAAATTTATTTGAGTTGTGCGAGGTACAGTTTCCACTGTACGTTTCGCTGCTGTGAAGTAAGTGTTATAAGTCTGATCAGATAACCAGTAGAGAGTGTTTCTTTGAGTGGGAGAGAATGTGTGCAAAATCCGCTAATCCATTTCCCTTTGCATGTTGAGGCTAGTTGTCTGGTTAGAAGCGGCAGCAGAACAGCATGTCATTTTATTACAGCGTCAAGGTACTCTTCTCTTCAAAATCTTTCATGTCACATTTGCAAAGTAACGCCTAGAAACCTTAAGTGATTCCAAATCAAAGCCGGATTCTTTGAGAATATGTTAACTTGCATAGTAACTTAAAATTAATTTAACACCCTAATGTTGCGGCTTTTTGTTCTTTAAATATAATCCATTTGCATGCCTCCTGGCGGAAATATTTCCAAATATACGCACCGTGGTTACCCAGTGCGAAATCGCCCTTCTCCTTGTCATATGTCTTCTCGTTCCTAACCGAACTGACCGCGAGCCTCACCAATATTTCCGACTGTTCTTGCTTTCTAGGTGCGTGGAACCTTTTCCTGCCCAAACCACAAAAGAAGAAAGGTGGACAGGTCAGATTTTCCAATGAACAAACCATGGAACTGGAGAAAATCTTCGAAAACCAAAAATACTTATCTCCACCAGAACGCAAACAGCTCTCCAAGGTTCTTGGGCTAACAGAACGGCAAGTTAAGACGTGGTTTCAAAACCGTCGAGCAAAGTGGAGGAGATTTAAGCAGGAAACACAGGGTGAGAAAACGGATCGATTAGACGCAGAATCTGCTGCGGTAAAATCCCCAGAACTGAGCAGTAGAGACTCTGTTTCCAGCGCCCAGGATAAAGATTTCGCGGTGCATCGGTCTGACCGAGGACAGTCGAGTTTATATCAGTCGGACCACCGCATTTGATAAATTGTATTTAGAAACAAATTGTTTATGAAACTCGCTTGTACATAGAAGATCCACACAGAATATACGTGTTTAATACTAAAAGAAGAGTATTTCGTGTGGCTGGATTTTGACTGGATAAAAGACATTGAGAACGAAAACTTTCTAGAACAAGAAAGTACCGAAATGAACTTGATCTAGTCAGCTCAGGCAAAGCTGGAAGAGTGTTAACCTCTTTGCCATTAGCTAGTAATAGCTCACGGAATTCGTTTAGCAAGAGAGGCGAAGAAACGGATTATATGTAATTGTTGACTGGTAAATTGTTTAAGAACCTTTGCGAGGTCAATGAGATTTATTTAATCGTTTCTTTATAGCAATCATCGTCTTACTAAACTCCTCCTGCGTGTGATGTAAACGCGCCCTGTATATATATTACCATGTACGCTGTTATTACAACCAAATTGCGTTATTATTTCGATTTAATTACTCCAATTTTACCCAGTTCCTATCCTAGTTCTGTTTCTCTTCAGTTGTGTAAAGTCTTCTAGTAATTGAAGTTATCAAAATATTTCGGGTTTATTTCTACACTCAGCCGTTCAGAACATTGTATTGCATACAGCTTGAGACATGCATTTGATTTCCAATTAATGACTTTTACGAAAAATAAACTGTGGTAAACAACACTCAACAGTGTCTGAGCTCTATCTTTTGATCATTACTCGGGAATACTACATTCATAAACCCCCCATTTACGGGTAGATATCACAGAATAACTCCCATCAAGTTATAGCTCGTAGTTTAGTTAAGATTCCATGGATATTTTTGGCCCGATGTGAAGGGTCTAATGACAAAGAGATAATTACTGGGGCTGATCTTTGACATATGCTGTGAGAGAGATTGACGGGCCCTTTCCTCCAATTGCAGGTTACACCAAGCTTATTAGAGTTTTAATTGCTCAATTGGTCCTCGCGTACACTCTAGTTTCCTTAGAATGCGATACAATTAATTCTAGGATGATTCAGTAGCTGGCAACAACAACTACCAGAAGCGTCCTGATTGTTTGTGTATCTTGTCCTGGTTTTGTTCGACTATTGAGTCAAACAGCCTCACGTAGTTTGGCAGGGGCCATTAACAAGGGCCTAATTGCTACTGTGTCAGGTCGAGAAAATTATTTGTTGATATAGTGGCGACACACTGACTAATAGCGAGATTGTATGCACACAAACGCAAACCACAGGCAAATGTGCCTCTCTTTCCCATTATAGATAAGTTGTTCTTGTCTCGCTTTTTTCCTCCGCAATCACTTTGAATCCACCATCATTTTATTGACTTCAAAAACGTTTATTGAAGCCATTTCATATTCAATGAGGTGTGGTATACAATCTCGCAATAAAAACAGAACAAAACATTCTCATTCATCATAGGACAAAGAATTGTTTTAGACCCAACATGTGAAATGCCTGAAAGCTTATTTTAAGTTTGTAGAGGATTCCCTTCGCTAATTATGATTGCTGTTCTAGTTAATAAAAAGTTCAAAGCTTCGTGGGAGAGTTTGCACGAGCAGTTGACAACTGTCTAACAAAAAGTAATGCTATTTTTCTGCCTTGTTCTCATACGGACTTTATTTTTTTGTCCTTTGTGTAAATGAATACTAGATACAATAGCACTTCCACGAACTACAACGAAACTCGAACTTTCCGTAATGTTTAAGGAATTTGAATGAATCAGTTTTATAGATAGTTATTAAAGTAAATGTTGTTTTTCGATAAAAAGAAGAAAGAAAGAAAGCGCCACAATAAGAAAATTGTCCGAGTATAAACTAGTAGGACTGTAATCAAATGTAATTACTAATGAATGTGCAAAATTGGGTCTTTAGGAAATTAGGTTCGATTTTAATAGAACAAACAGGATTACGCGCTGTATGACAAGCATTCTGATCCGGCTTGTGCAAAGTCGTAAATCTTCTAAAAACCTTTTAGTCTTTTATCACTTGAAAAGATACGCTTTGACTTTTCTTGACAAAAGACGCAAATGAATAGACCAAACGCGGTGATTATAGTATATTTAAATAGATATCATCGTAAGATCTCCACATGGCTTGAGTATAACTCGTGTGTTGTGGGTGGCAAAATCATAGCACTTTCTATTGCAAACTGCCGTGAGATGTGTCCGCTTATTGGAACTCTTTCCGGCTGTGATCGCTTATAATTTGACACCAATTATCGACCAGCTGTTTGCTTCTAATACTTAATAGAATGTAAAATTCTCTAAAAAGGATTTGTGACAGAAACTGCGCGTTACTGCTCAAAATGCGACTGAAATGATCCTCAAATTCAAATCAAACACGTAAAAACTTGGCAACAAGGAGTTTTATTTGAGCCAACAGGACATCCATTACTGTCTATTATAGCTATGGTTGCACGGAGCACTGAGTATTGTTCTAGACAAACAAAGTAGCAATATGAACAACAATAAGAGATAGGAAATGTGAACATCGCATCGTTTGCTTCACCTATTTATTTTATGATGTATGCTACCTTTGATTTGCCTGGGAATCGAAACGAAGGAGATCTAGTTACAATGATCATGTTTAGATGTTACCTGATAATTAATGGCTTTGTTTTTGTATAGAAATTATTGTTAATATAGATTAAAAGTCTCTAATTTAATATTCGATTGAGCCATTGCCTCAATGTTTTCATAAAGAATACATATTTCGCATCGAGATATAAAGTTACTCTAAGCATTAATATTTTTCCAAAATTATACTTTAGTATTAAATTGACAGTTAAAATCTTTTTAGTACAAATACTCACTGAGGATTGAGAGTCACCTATCTAAGTTACTAAAGCAACTCCTTAGAAAACTTTTATAATATATTTCTCACTTTTTCTTTGAGTTCATTCGCCATTTGATACCTGATTAAGTAATAAATGATACAACACAATTTATGTTTCTGTCCATTATCAAATACTCGCTTCTTCTAACAACTAAACATTTAACACACCTGATAATGATATTGTTCGCTAACTGAAGCAAAGCTGGCTCGTAACATTCGAGTACTTCAGTCATTTCTGATTTCCAAGTTGAAAATCAAAACAAATCAAATATTTATGTTGGCGTAAACTAATTTTGAGGGGGAGTTTGAAGCAGAACTCGTAAAATCTTTCGTTACATTGACTGTATACCGCACTTGTCGCAAACATAGGCGTACAGCTAGACAATAAGTCAACTAGACTGAGAGAGAACTAAGACAGGATGCAGATCTATATATTGACAGCAATACTAAGATATAGCAGAGAGACACGGAGACAGAGAACACAGCCAGCGAAGGCACACGAGTATATAACTGAGGAGGGCAGGAGACACAGAAAAGACTAAACAGAACAGCCGAGACTAATAGAGAAACAGTATCTGAAACAGATATTGACACGCAGGGATTTTGCAACAAGAGTAAACTAGATCAACTATATGCCAAACACGTAATGATAACTATCCAATCTCAAGGTTGTCTAACATATAAACAACTCTTTAACGTTCTTTAGGAATATGGACTATACAATTGACACAATCTTCATGGAGCGAGGAACTTTATCAACATTTCTTTTTATTTGATATTTTGTAAAGCCTAAACAATGATGACATAAAACTTATGAAGTAAAAGAAAATAATTCAGAAAAATAAAACTGAATATTTTCTGGCTGATGCTTTTAAAATTTGAACGACAAACACTTCCAATTTTGTGCACTATATACATTTATGCAGCTTCAGTTGAAATCTCCAGACAAATGTCTGCTCATTTGACCGATATTTTACTCCTGTCTCAGGGCCTGTCTTATACATCTCGCCTTGCTGCACTAAGTAGGGGCAATTCAGTTAAACTATTTCCATACTGATTTGCCAACCTTAGTACTGGAGTTCTGAAACTCATAACTTATGGAAACTTGAAATTTTCAAGCATTTACAATATTGGATTTGTGTATCAGTCCGGCCAATAATTTATGGAAACTTGAATATTTCAAACATTGCTAATGTTGGATTTGTGTATCAGTCTTGCAAATACTGACACTATTTAGAACTAGCCGCTAGCTAGCTCTTTATAGAACTCTTTATAGTTCTATATACTGACTAGTTCTTTATATATACTCGTAGAATATTGTTATAAACTTTGTCTCGTATATACATATCTCTAGCAACAACCCTTGAGATGTAACTGCTAAAGAGCATCTTGTCCCGACAACAAATTTCCAATCTGACCATATTGGAAACATGATTGATTAACACGACCAACATTTCAGTGCAGTGAGTTCAGGCACGTTGTCAATATATATTTTTCTCTACGTATAAAATCTCACATTTTACAAAAATAACACAGGACTAAAATTGTAGTGTGTGCCCCAAATGGATTGGAATAACAGCCGAAATAATTATAATGTGAAAGAGGGTGACAGGACAGTTAAAGTCTCTCGTAACATAATTCGATAGGGCTTTCCTTTTCCTGTTTGAGTTATTTTTGCTTCCTTTTACACCACTTAGACGACTTTAAAGGATTAAGGACGGATAATATTCCAGGAGATCAGCTTCCTTGCACTGAACTGAAGTGAGTGTTGGAAATAGGAGATCACTTTCCCTGTGGTACAACTTCACGAGTACTAACAAGTATATACTCACTCGACCTCTGTTCCAAGCTGTGAGACTAACTATTCAGTTTAATAAAACCAGAAATCGTTTAAATTTTCAGCCGTTTATGTGACACTGATCTCTTGAAAAGTAGACGTGTTTGTTGTTACTGTTTTGTTACAACTAAATAATTGGTCTGAGAAATTCCCACAGAGCCTAACTCTCACGAAGAGTAGAACTGAGTGTTTGGTGTTACCCATTTCTTACAACTGAAAAGTTAAAAATCCCCACCAAGCCCAACTTTTGAACCAGTTGACACAAACCTATAACATGACCATTCATTTTACATCTCTTGAAGAGTAGAAGTGTTTGGTGTTACTCATTTCTTACAACTGAAGAGTT
>JANUFV010141996.1:0-14323 GCA_024757865.1 Epizoanthus scotinus | reverse complement strand
AGGCTCGCAAAATACGGCCTGACTCGTTAAAATAAATCCCCATATAAAACAGAAAATCGATTAATAAGTTATATATATCGATACGCATGTATTTTGTACACAGCAATGCATGTTCGCACTGCGCAAGTACACATGTACAATTGCAGGCATATACATGTGTGCATACACATTTGTGTATTATTGAGTTGCAAATGACGTCAGAGCTGCCATGTTGGTGTCCTTTTACAATACAGTTGTAATTGTTTTTTGTGTTAGGGACAGTAACATGGCCGCCATGCTCTTTGTCATTTGAATCTCTGGGAATTGAGTGAAAACCAGGTGAAAAAGAAAAAGAGCCAAATTGTTCAGAATATGTTCATGAAAAAGTAATGTCCCATTTAGGTTAGAGGTTTATTGGATATTTGATGTCTCAGACTAGGGGCTTATTATAAGGAGGATTTATTATAGACTGGGTAATATATTTGTGGACGAAATAGGCTATATTGTACTACATTATTTAGCAAGAGTGACATTCACTTTCTTTGACTAGAAATATCTGGATAAGAATCAAAACTAAGTTTAGATGTTGAAGATAACGTCGGATAAGTACAAATGATTACTTAGTTCCACTTATGCCTTTTTCATTTTTGTCAAGCAACCCATTAATTTTAAAATGCTCTTCTAATGAAAAATACAACTTTCACAGGTGAAAGGGATAATGTTCGAGAGTTGAAAACCGGTTTTTTTTATCCCAAACCGTAAATGTTTTATGCAGCGAGCCATCGCTATTTCTCAATTTGAAATCCGCCATTTTGTGTGCGGTTGCTAAGTTGTGACGCACAATAAGTACTCTCCCCCTTTCTTGTTTGGAAATCCTGAAAATTGGCGTATTGTGCGGCAATCGATTACCGACATCAAACAGAAAGCTGTAACTTTTCATGAACTTCATCCTGACAAACGTTCAAGAATTCAAAAGAAGTGTGTTGATGCTTTAATTTAAATCGATAAGATCTCCAAAAAAATACCTGGCTACGAGTATGTTATTTATGAATACTTAGAAGGACGTTCTGTCACAAATATGCGAACTGAATTACTTGAGCGATCGTTTAGTCTGATTCTTCAATTAAGTATGACAGTGCTTCTTTCAGATATCGCTTCGGTATGTCTGCAGCACCCAACAGTTCAGTTTGCATATTTGTTAAACAAATTCCTTTAAACGAAGTGTTTGTTCGCTACATCCGACTGTTGACTGTGAAGAAAGCCAATTTTCATCGACCCACCTAATCAAGGATATACTTAGAAATAGTTTCCAGTAAATGTTGCATACCGTAACTTCGTTGTGTTCCCATCCATCTTTTCTGACAAAGCAATGTGAAGGGCTCACGTGCCTTGTAGATTTGAGCAGCTGACACGTGTTCTGTCCACTGTTGCTGTTGTGGTAAAAGTTGATAGAAAAGCAGGCCAACGTACTGGCACAGCTTTTGAGACAAGCCGTGTAGTTGAGTTGCAACGTTTTGACCACGTTGTTGCACTCCAAAGCATACGAAGGGAGTCGTAATGCCATAATTGACGAGCAGCCGCTCTGTTGACAGTTTACTTGGATTGCTAATGTAAACACCACAAGTAGAAACAACTGCATTGCCGGTTCTGTTCTCAAGATGACATGCAACACTGAAAACAAGCAGCGGTGTATTATGGGATACCTTTCCATGATTTCGTATCGTAGCCCTCCCCCTGACCTGAAAACTAAAATCTCAAAGTGTGTAATAAGTTTTATGCCTGATGAAACCGAACAGAGCATTAAAATTTAAAACAATCTGCGTGATGATTGGTATGCTGTTGAAAACGTTTGAGTTAAGGTATCAGAATGGGTTTGAGTGAAGTATTTTTTCAAAAATTAGATTTTGGTTGAACATGTTTCTTTAGAAAACGAAGCTTTCTTCTTGCCAAAAATTGAGTAGAAACTATTTTCAAGTTTTCGATTTACAGCGAAAAATATTTTTGTTTTCCCCAAGGGCCCTTCTTCAGGAAAATGTTTAAGATCGCTATCGATCAGCACAAAGTATTGGACGTATGTGTATATGTAAACCATGTCAGCTTTTCCTCTTTTTCCAATAGGTTTTGGAAATATTTTACATAATTCAAGAGAATTTAAGTTGTAACTGTGACTTAAGCTTTGACGCTCAATAACAAAAGAAATACGCATTAATTTAGAAAACGCTGACACGGTTTAGCAGCTCAGGATGCGCTAATTCAGGCAGTATGTAAAATCACGCTGGTGTGTTAATTAGTTTCTAAGTTTAGAAATTGTCTTTCAAATCTCTTTGTTTTGGAAAACCGGGCACTGGGAACCCTTATAATAATAAATATTTTTGGAATTGTTATTTATCAGGCTTTCAGAAAATGTATACTTTTATTGGGATTAAATGGAACATTCGCGCGTTATTGAAGAAAAATCAAAGTTCACCCGTAACCCATTCTGATACCTTAAAGAAGAACTTTACACATGAATTACGATAAACCTCTTATCACAAATCATTATGAAAATTTCAGCATGGTAACAATGTTTAGTGCCGTATTTAAAGTTAGTTCTGAATCTCTTTTCAATACCCTTTTGGCCATTGTATTATAAGAACAAAAAAAAAAGAAGCGGTTCTCTTATTGAGCAGAACAAAGTGAACGGTACGAGATAGAAAAAACATATCTTGTTTTGCAATCTCATCACCTATAAAATGCTTTGTATGATTTGTATTCACTCATAAACCAAGCTTACTCGCTCGTTTGTTTTTATTTTATGCGGCTGCTTTACAACTCGTGAATAAGAATCGTACGCACGCATTTTCCATGAGGTAACCTCAGAAATTTGCATTTTACTTTGGGGTCTATGTTGTCGACTGCCGGGGTCTTACAGTTCCTTAAGGTTTTCTTCAGGCAAAATACAAAGATTTTCCATTTTTAAAGCCTCCCAGGCAAAGAATTGCTTCAGTATTAAAATGTCTTATTACTAAACTTCCTTATCACAATTCAGTTTCGTTCTCTCAAATCAATATTGCATTTGAAGAAATTCATGAGCATACTGCTCTGACACTGCTTGTAGAGTGCAACTTTTAAAACTAAAATTGAAAATTTCTTGTTAGTTTTTTTCTGTATCATTTTCAAACCGAACATTTGTCATAAATGTTCCTATTTTAGAAATGGGATAAATTCACACAATTCCTTCCAGTAACAGAATTGTTGTAGTGTTTACAAGTTGATTTCTTACCTTTCTTACGTTGCTTCGACCAGAGACTAGTTAATCAATACAAACTTGTTTCTTTTCCTAAATCCATAGACGTGAACTCGAGTATCGCTTAATAGAAAGCAAGAACTGATATTGTGTTAACAGAGTAACTTGTACTAATCATCGGTTACAATGGTAAACTGGTCTGCGAGTCTGACTAACAAACGTATTTCTTATTATTTAGACAGGACAGGTGCTTAGACACAAACCGGTGGGTCTGATATCACCCATAGTCAGTGAATAATGATGTTTTAATAATTTCAGTTGTGAATAACATAGTGTCGTACGTTCGTTTTTATTATTTGTAAGAGGAGAAAGAAATTGTTAAGCTACTAACGTAGATTGATAGGATAACCTTGGTGTTTTCACAACTAAAACAAAAGCAATTTTTTTTAATTGTTCCAAAATAATGCTGTTGATATCCATCTCCAACATCTTCTCGTTATTAGATTAAAGAACTTTCAGTGTTTGTAAATCGCGGTCATTAATAATAGATTAACACACTTGCTAGAATGTAAAATAGAGGAAGTTGTTGCCAGAAACAATTATAAATATGTGCTGAACTACAAGATGTCCAGTCCCAGAAGTTCTATCATTCATTCCACTCTACGATACATTTTTCTTTCAGCTTCATGTACTATAGAACTAATCTCATCTTTTCCTCAGTACGATTAGGCCACATTATAGGTCCTTCTAACATGGAGAATGACTATCACAAACTTGATGTTAACGTTTTACAAATGCTAGAAAGGGAAAGAGAAGTGCAAGTTGGTAAGCAGCGAAAATTTGGGGATTTTGTCCTAAAAACTGTCACACGAGCGAAAATGTGTTAAAACAGAAATATTTAGAAATAATGTATTACGAATTTCAGCTCCATGGGGATCGAGGTCAAACTCAGCATACATTCTATACAAGAAAATTGGCTTTTAAAATCCTCGCCGATGGCGCAGAATTCTAGCTGCTAACAACTTTTCACTTACTCTTTCCATTACCAACAAAGGTCTTATATTTTCAAATCTTGAATGGACTTTAGAGAATATTTATCACAGCGTTTTTTGACAAGAGCTTAAAACTAATTTATTTTGTTTTAATTTTAAGTCGATACGGAGGTGGGTGCTGAACTTGTCGACTTTCTAAGATTCTATGGGAACCTTGCTGTGATTATTTGAATAACCAGTGATGCGTAGCGTTTGTATGGCAACAAACGTTTAGTTTTTGTTTGCAAGTTTTCACACATTTAGACATCCCGCTGATATATTATCATCATATAATTTTTGTTACCATAAGTGTTTTTAAATATATTCAAATTTACACTTCAAACTAGTATACAGAATATATATTGACAATCAGTATTTTTGGAACTAAAAGTATCCGATGGCAAGACAGTTTACAAAGAAATTACGGATCTTATAATTTTAAAACTGCCTTTGTAGCTGTATTAATCATGACTACATATGTATTTCATTGTTTGCAGGTTCATGAATACAAAATGTAAGATTGTAGAGTGAACAAAAACTGACAGGGTAAAATCAATTGAGTGTGAAATGTAATTCACAAAACTAATAGATGCTTCTTAAGATTGATTTTAAAAGTATTAAAAGAAGAACTTCTTTTTCTTCTATCAGTTTAATTATTTACATATAACCGTACCTATTGATATATTTGAAAATGATATATACATTAATAGAAATTAATTTTTACAGTATGACAAACTCACAGTAAATATAATATCCGGCAACTTGTTTTGTGATTGTTTTACGCACTACGTTTTGGATCGTATAATTGCATTGTATATATTTTTAGATTCGTCTTCAAACCTGTAAAACTTCACTTCACTTCTCAACATCTACAAACAAATATATAATTATACTTTACAAAAATAGTTAAGAAATAATTTTCAACAATTGCAGAGGTTTGCCTAATTTTTACGATTACGGTTTCTAATGATAAAGTGATGTCTTGCAGATTTGCGTATATACCTTAAACTCGCACGATATATATTTTTTAAAGTACATTAATTAAAAGAAATGTTGAAAAGTCTGTGGATAACATCTGCAAAAAAACCTTTTAAGTCTCTCTTATAGCCAATTTTATTCAGAAATACGTTTGTGGGCAGTATACGGTGTAAAAATTTATATAATTGAAATGTTTGAAGTTTTGTATTTTTAATTCCTGTTGCTATTTTACATATCTTTTTTCAATCTTGATTTTCTTCTTTCACCAGCGATTGCCGTTGAATCTGGCTGTTTCGAGGAACATAATTTACTTTTTAACGAATAATTTCATGAGATGTTTTGGATATACATTTGTGAGACAAAACATTTACCCAATCTTTTGAGATTGCATCCATTAAACTCAAAATATTTGAGAAATTACCACTGATATCATATCTTTCTCTTAGCTTTTCAAAAGTAAGGAATTGTTCATTATTTTAAAGCATAATTAATTCCCGCATTTAAACCATTTAAATGTCCCACAGCTCTTATCTTTCCTTCGTAATAACCCTTTCAGCCCCAAGATAATTATCAACATCTATCTTCTCCTTACAATTCCAATACAAAAGACAGTAGTTTGGTACTGAGAATAAACGGAAACTGACGATAAACAGCTAATTTTTCAAGATGAACTGACAAAGTCTCCCAACATGTTTATAAGAAATGTATAGAGACTAGTAAGGATAATTTAGCAATATGTCGTTTGACGTGTTTGGGGCGGAAAGAGTTAAAGAAAGTTGTTTCCGCATTGTCTACCATACAAGTTATTCCCAACAGCGTAAACTTTCCATAATGAATCCAGTCTAAATTAACATTTGGAAGCAAGTTGACATATCATTCCCTTTTTATCCCAGGTCATACAATTTTTGTTTTTTCCGGCTTCAAACTGTTCTAGACATTGTCTCAAAGATTCCGCATTACCATTTAATAGAAAATAGATATCATCCGCTTATAAATTTAGTATAATTTAGTATAATTATTCTTGTAACGTTCCAACAACTACACACAAATAACCAGGTTATGCAGATAATGTATTTATTGTTTGCAAAATTATCTTATGGCGATACTAGAGTCTTGGCCTTCATCTTGTTGCCAAGGCAATATTGTTTTTTCTAGTTTGACTATTTAACTATGCTATTTTCTAATGCTTGTATGTTTTTTTTAATTCCTTCAGTTAGTCAGTTGTATTTAAACTTGTACAGAAGAAACGACAAAACCACATTTTTTGATGACGTTATATATTCTATAACTAAGCGTAATTGTGATGGTATAAAAGATCTATATTTCTCACTTTCCATGAGTAATTTTATTTCAATACTAGGATCTAGTAACATATATCAATAGAGATAAGAGGGTACCTTTTTTGCGCTGGAAGTATATGAAATGGTAGGCATTTTGTGCTGGAAGTATATGAAATGGTAGGCATTTCGTGCTGGAAGTATATAAAAGGGCCGGGAAAGTTTCCTTATACACCTTGTATCATCATTATTCGATGTGTATAAGGAGTCATGATACCCTCTTAAACTACTATACCCATTCCATGCAGTGAGACTCGTACAAGAAAGTTCGATTGTGAACCTTCATAACGGCAACAATCAACAAATTAAGTGACATCAACAGCTTCAAAGCACATTTATCACTTTTAAAAGAGTGCAAACAAGTTCAATAATTTCCGTTACAGAAACGTGACGAAAACATATTCATTAAATTTCCGCTACTGAAACGTGACGGAAACACGATCAAACATTACAAATTTGGCTGCCCTTGTTTCCGGTGAACGGAAACGTGACGGAAACGGCAGGTTTCACGTTTCCTGTGTGTTTCCAAAAACGTAAATCTGTAATTTCGTTCTGTAGCATAACGCCGGTATTAGCCTGCTAATAATAATAATAATAATAATAAGACTTTGTTTATAGAGGGTAGCACGTAATAGTTAAAAACTGATGAACTTGTAGCCCCCTATTATAAACCTAATCAATTAGTACAAATTTAACAATGGATAAAAATTCAAATTACATCGAAAATTATAACAAGCTAACAAAAGGCATAACAATAGATAAAATACAATTTAAAAACTCAGTAAAATCTTTAGGTATTCCGAAACGCGATTTTAGGCGTTTTATGGGATATATAGGTTTCTTTATTGCTTTGTTGTGTGTTAACTAGTTGCAATAAAAACAAAATGAAAATATTTACAATATTAAATCGAGACATTATTATATTTAAGGGGTTCGACTGAGCCACCCAAACTATCCCTGTAACCGCACCAGGGCCCAGTTGTTCGAAAGCAGGTTAACTTTAACTCAGGGTTAGGCCAATTTTCAAATAGAAATGTCTTTATCTAGGAGTATGTAATAAAGTGCTCCCTAAGTAGTGTTGACATCCCTCAGAAACCCGATTGTATAAATCCAACTTGTCAGCCTAAATCAGTCTATAAGGTAGTAAACCAAACAGCAGGTTAAAGTAGTAATCCTGGTTTAAGGTTAACCCACTTTCGAACAACTGGGCTGGAAGATAAAATAAGGAACAGGGAAAGAGCAATGCCCAACAATTATGCGAGTTTTCATTTCCTCACCTATTGAAATGTAGTGTATCAAAGTATCGACAAAATACAAGGAAAATGCTTTTGCTTGTTTCCTTTTCTTAGTTGACAAGATAAAGAAATTTACAGGATTAGAGTTCCCACAATACAT
Source organism: Epizoanthus scotinus (assembly GCA_024757865.1). Classification (NCBI taxonomy): domain Eukaryota; kingdom Metazoa; phylum Cnidaria; class Anthozoa; order Zoantharia; family Epizoanthidae; genus Epizoanthus; species Epizoanthus scotinus. The sequence continues at coordinate 6,377 of JANUFV010141996.1, read as the reverse complement.
GTGGTGTTTAGTATCGCTCTTTAACGGCTATTGACTGTGATAGAGTCATATTATAAAATGACAGGCTATACCCAGTCCTCGAAGCATGATGGGGCTTGTCACTTCCTTAATTATTACTGTGGTTTGCATTCAATTATCACAAAGACCTCCCATGATTTAATATTTCGTGCCACTTTGCTTTCGCAGATAACCAACTGCTGTGTATGCAGATGCAAATTTTGTTTGCAAATATGTTATAGTGAAGTCAGACTAAGGGCCGTTTCCATAACATTTTTTGACATGTGATGATTTTCTTCCCTAGATTAGTTAATCTCAGTTACGGGGAATAAGGTTTCACTTGGAGGACTTTACAGTACAGTTATCATAGCAAAACGAGGAGCTAAAAGCTACTATGATATAAATTATTTAGAATGTGTGCCAAACGGCTGACCTCATGTGGGGTGGGTGACATGAAAGGTGTACGCTTAGGTCACTTATGTAGGAATTACATCCAGGTAAACTCTACGAGAGAATGCTGAATCAACGGGGGTAGTATACATATTAGGTTTATTCCAGTTGATATTTTTATACCATGTAAGAGCATTGAGCTTGTATAATGCTCCAAAAGCGTATTATTATTATTATTATTATACACAAGAGAGGTCGTTCACGTTCTGCACTCCGCATCCATACTATCAGAAATCAATTTTTAATGACTCAATGAGGCGTGAGTAACCCTAACCCTAACTCTAAGCCCAAGGGTTAAAAACGAAAGCCTTTTGAATATAATATATTTAAAGATTAGATCATGACTCAATTAACGTATTTAATGACTCATATTTGGAGTGATTGAAATTCCAAACTTCGCTTTTTGACCATTTTTTGCTTGCTAACCCTAACTATAACCCCCAAGGGTTAAAAACGAAAGCATTTTGAGTATAATGTATTTGAAGGTTGGCGAATGACATATTTGACTCGTCCAACTGCTGATCTCATACTATCATGCTCTGTTACAAACGAAGAACATCTGCCATCCACAGGAGACAGCTCGCCACTTAGAGTCCTCAACCTTCACGCAGTCTTCCAGTTTTCTTTTTGGGTTGGGTTGCCCAGGTAACCAGTTGGTAGCGGTAACCGCTGACCCGTCACTCCAGGCGAATGTTCCTTCAGTTGTGAGATCATTGAGTCCAATCCAAATTCCTTTCTGATGATAGTTTCCCTCTAAATAGAGATAATTCAGAACTTACAAATGCTCCATTCACATTTATCTTGTTATTTCTATTTTACATAATGCAGTATCCTCAAATACTATTTTTCAACATAACTAAATCTAAGAAAAGCTATCTTTGATATTACGGTCAGTTTGCACAATAATTACGCGAGATCTATATTCGGATCTCGTTTGGAGATTTCATTATTTTTAGAAGCGATATAATTGACCTTTTTACCATCCTTAACGTTGACTTTCACCAGAAAAGTGATGTACTGTCGTGTGTGGTAAAGTGACAGAGCTTGTCGGCCTTATTCAAAACTCCAGAACCTTCTTAAGTTAGTTTTTAGTCACAGTCAGCTGACAAGGTTAGTAAAAACCGAAAAGGAAAGAAGAAAAAAGGCGAACCCACCATATATTGTTTTAGCCTCTTTTGGCGTCAGCACTCGTCTAAACACGGCAAGATCGTGCAAATAGCCACGGAAATTCTTGTCTAGATTAGCCGTTCTGTATTCGTGTCCAATCTCATGCTCCGTGTGATTGTTGACCATGTACGTCATATTGGAAGAAGAGGTTGCAAGATAACTCGTGTGCGACCTGCCATTGAGATAGATCGTGGTGTTTTTTGTGCTTCGTTTCCAGGATAAGGCAATGTGACTCCAGCTTCCATTAATAACTGCACTAAAATATAAATTAAGGAATGTCTTATATAATATAATGCGAATTTGACACAAAAAGGCAACAACAAAAAAATGAATTAATGGTTAAGTTTAATATTGACTGAAATATTACATATATTCTATAATATTATAGTTACCTTCTATAGGGCTCCAAATGTAAAAATATTATCTAGCAGAATGTTCACTCCTATTTCTGTTATTCAATAAAGTGACGCACATTGATAACTATAAATCACAAGCTATGTATACATATAGGAGTTATAAATCGCAAGTTTAGTAACTGTGATTTATAGATCGCATGTAAGCAAACTTTGCGATTAAGTTAACATATACAGTTGCGATTTATAAATTACAAATGACCCAAGTTTGCGATTTATAAATTACGGTTTTGGAGTCAGAATTATTTTGTATATTAGTCAATGATATCCAAAAAGTTTCCAGTGTATCTATGTTTACCACATTTTCTGATTAAATTATTGGTAGTATTCCAGTACGTATCCCTAAAGTTCCAAGAAAACCTATGCTTTTAAATCATTCTGTTCATATTATTTTTGCTACTGTCTACGTATTATTTTGTTTCAGTCTGTGTATTATTTTGTAGTACCATGTGCATGTTGCTTGATGCATTGTGTGTCAACAATTGCGTGCTGAGTACGTCATATTTTACAGTTTACTCAATTGGAGAAAAACTGTGAATTCAAGATATTTACATCAATCTCCAGATTCAAAATGACCACGTGGCACAAACAGACCAATCAGGATAGGAGAATTTGTACAGTGCGAATATGTAATATATGAAACTTATTGCTGGTTTTCACTTAATCCCCAGAGATTCAAATGACAAAGGGCATGGCGGCCATGTTGGAGCCCCTAACAATAGAAACTAGTTAGAACTCTATTGTTATAGGGCACCAACATGGCGGCTATGACGTCAGATGAAAACCAAGAATTAAATGGTTTTCTGTTTCATATGGGGATCTATTTTTACTCATTAGTTGTATTTTGCTCGCTTTCCCAATATAAAACAAAAACCATTCAATAAGGTATTTCTTATATGGGTTTTAACGCCAAAATTAATTGTAGAGAATTCAGTATTGACAAGCAAAGCAACTGAATGACGTCACGCGCGCAGTTTAATGGTTTCCTTCTTTGTCATAAAGAACTCCATATAAGGCGTTAGCGGTTTTCGTTACTGCCACTTTTTATAGCAGTTCATTGAACGATCCCGGCCGTCATTTTCATTTCCAGTTTGAACTTGAAGGCATAAAAATTATGATAAAACGAAGCCCCAACCAAACATTTTTGTTTTGAATAGTTTTGAAATATGTCAAAGAGTCTGGACATCAAGCAACTGTTAAAGTGGAATCCGATTTGTTTAAAGAAATCGGCATTGTACCGTCGATTGAAGCACATGGCAATACAAAGCACAACGCTAGAAGTTCATCTAACACTATACAATCTTTGTAACTATTTAAAATTTTGATTGCATGTCCTCTAATATAGTCAACTAACAATATCGCGGAACTTTAGTTACAATGTTTGTACGTATCCTTTTACAGAAAAGAGCGGGAACAAACAATTGAATGAAGTTTTAAAGACGATGGATTGGATAATTCAAGAGTACTTTCAATTTGGCAAGATAAAATTAAAATGTGTGCAATATAAACAACGCCAGTTGTTGATTTTAATGTGTAAACAGTGCGTCTGTGAACAAATTGCTTGCACTGGATTGACAAATTGGTAACTGCAGCCTGCTGTTTGGGTTCGCGGAATGCTGCAGTTGGAGTTGTTTAGTTGTGTGGTTTGTGTGTTTGAAATTAAGCAACATCGACATCTTTTTTCCCATTTGGAAGTTTTGCTGAGCAAACGACCCGATACGCTTAACTGTCGAGGAATTTGTGGTTCTGATCATGGCCCTTCACTGTGCTGTTTGAAGCCGGTTAACACCTGCATGACTGATGAGTGTTTCTATGACAGTTTCTGGAATGGTTGATATATCATATTAGCGAGTTCGGCTCGGAGCCATGGTCCTTCATGCATGATCTTTATTTTCTTCAAGAAGTCCGCCATCAAGTAGTCAAGTTCAACTGTTAGTAAGTTCTTCATTTCCTTAATTTCGAGACACCTGAACGACTACAAAACATTCATGCCAAACTTGGTTTTATATTTGGAGTTCAACGCATTGTTTTTTATCTATACTTTAAAAGTCGCTAATTTCGATGTCGCTGAGCTAGTTTGGAATTTTTCTTGCACTTTGCTATCTTCACACAAAACCTTGCTGTCGTTTTCACCTGCACTTTCCTTTATTTCAGGCCACAACCAGTCAAGTTAAGTCCAAACCAAATTGCGCAACTCGGCCATGTTTGCGTTTTTCTCAGCCAGAAAAATGTTGGGAGGTAAACTTTGATTAATATGGAGAAATATAACTCAATGTTTATGTCACAAAAATAGCTTCTTAGCCAATCAAAATGCCGGAAAAAAGCTATATTTAAACAGAAAATGGCGGACCCATATAATAAAACATTTCATTATATATAAACATTCGTAAACCCAGAAAACTATATTAGTCTATAACGGTATTTGATCCCATGAGTATCCAAAACACTTGGCGAATGTTCTACGTACTAAAGGAATAGAAAACGAGTACACGAAAGAAGTGATTAGGAGAAACACGAGGCGTAACCATTCACTATAGAGACTCTTGTGGAACTAGATCAATTGACCTGGTTCTTGATCAGTGAACAGAACAACTACAAGTTCATTGACTTAGCTCCCCAAGAGGCTCTATGGCTCAGTGGTTAAAGCATTCGCGTAATGTTCAGAAGTTCATGGGTTTTATTCATCACTTAGCCATAAATAAATGACCAAGATTTACGTGCGGAATAAAAGTGATATCTTCACATGTGATCAAATATCGTATTCTATCACATGTGAAAAATAACAATTTCCCGCCGTTACACTGTAGCACTCTCCAGTCATTTAATAGATGCAGCCACGTTGTAACCCTAAGGCATCACCAGACATCTAAGTAATTGAATGTAATATGATGTGGCAAATAAAAAGTGATGATGAACTTCCGATCATTCCCGAGCATGTTTCGAAGATATCCCAAGTTAACCGAAGATTTTCCTTTGATTTTCCGAGGATTTTCGATATTTATGGCCTAGTGAAGGACATAATATCAACACTCTAAGATAGAAATCGTATCTCCGCGCGCCCATGTAATATCTTTTATGTAATCACGTTTGGGACTCTATTGTTTTTTTAGTTTAAGAGTGTTTTAAAACTTTCTTTACTCTTCACTAAGCCATTAATTACCAGGATTTACACCAGAATAAAAGTGATATTTTTTCATGTGAAAATAACATTTTTTCTCTATAGCACTCTCTAGTCATTTAATACCAGATATATAACTTCCAGTTGTTCCCGAGCAACTTCCGAAGATATCCGAAGTTCTTCGAAGATTTAAAAAATAAATAAAATGCTTTTGAACATTTCCGAGCATGTCCGAAAATCTTCGAAGATTTCCGACATTTATTTCTTAGTGAAGAATAAACAGAATATGACGTCTTGCTCTGACGAAGGGCTAACGCTTGAAACGTCAGCTCAAACCTACCAGCATGACATCAACTCCTACAGTTGATTAAATCAATCTAGAATATTACATGGCCGCTTGGAGATACAAATTTGAACTTCTCGAGTTCAAAGTATCCTCACTTATTTGCTTTGCCCACTCGTGAGGTTATAATGCCAACATCTCCGCGTGCCCATGTAATAGCCTCTATTTACATACCACCGCCAAATATAGCAAATTAAACAATTACATAATACTTACATATCTTTATACGTGACAAAAACTTGTTGATCTGCAGTATTAAAAAATATAAAGACTAGATTCGTCTTTCCAGTTCTCATTGGCACTAATCCAACACCGAATGTCCTGGGACTTGACAAATCAGAGAAGATATAATTTATTATAGAATCAAACATTTCGGTAAATTTTACCCAGAAGGTAAATGTCAACTCTGGTGTGAGATCAAAAGCCGGTGTTTGGGCAAAAGATGAATATAAGCCTGGCAGCCAAAGAGCCCTGCGACCGTCAACCGTTTGATAACTCGCGTTTCCTTTCAACCTAGAAGACAAAACAAGAACTATAAGATATTAAATACAACTATACTACAATGTTAATTACCTAGAGCAACCCATTGTGAAAGTATCTTGGAGTTGGTACAGTCGGTAAGATCTCTGACTCCCAACCAGAATGTCGCGGGTTTAATTTCCGGCCTTCCCGAGGGTTGAATTTTGTACGGCCTTCTTTCGCCGTCCGTGGAAGGGGACGTTAAGCCGTTGGTCTAGTCTCGACGTTCTATCGGGTGACTTAAAAGAACACATGCACTAGTCGATAAGAGTAGGCTAATAATATGGATAAGAATAATTTATTTACAGTCGATTACGTAGGGAGTAGTTGCCTAGTCTCCCGAGCCGGGGGCTCATGTTACAAACGCTCG